>WEDG01006326.1:0-109736 GCA_017591395.1 Schistocephalus solidus | reverse complement strand
AGTGTGTGATCCTGCACATAGAAGCGCGCCGATCGAAAAACAGTCTATCTGAGAGCACCAGCACTGCGATTAAAAGAGGTAGAAACACCCAACTTGATCACGGGCATATGGACAACTGCAGTTGATACCCTCCGGGCACTGTAGCAAGAAAGCAGTTCAGAGGCTAACATGTACACTGCGTGGGGATCAGACTTGCGTTTAAAATATTCCCCTGATTTCTTCGAAAGACTTTGGCGTCTTCAGTGAGAGCACATTTAGATTACGGAATATCAGCCTCGATACCGTAGAGGAAGAAGATTTTGACCTTCTCGAGACAGGGTTTAACTGAGAGCAGCGAAGATGGTCTGACGGTCTAGACTTTACCGTACCAAGAATGATTGAGAGCGGCTTATTTCCCTCTCTTTCTTGCAGGCACTCCACCAATAATTGAAAACTAGTTAAACACGATTTATATTTTAAATATGTCTCAATTTTTCAGCTCAGTGCTTATTAAAGATTGTATTTTAGATTTAATTTTTACTAATTGCGTCCATCCTTTGCTTATGAATTTCCATCAAAATCTTTTTACAAGTGATCATGCTTTAATTTATTGTTATTTTCAGTCTCCTCCTCTGTAAAGCTAGAAATAATGTACCTATTTTGTGTTTATGCTCAATGTTGCAAAAGGGTGATTTAACAGTTTTACAGCACTCTAGATTAGCTAGCTCGAATAATAATCTAAGTGTAACACGATACATTACAAGAGCCTAACAGAAGGCCTCCTCAATTTCATTCCACAAAAGACCATTATATCAAATGCTGCTTCTTTCCACGGTGCCACACGTTCTTCAAAATTGGCTTAAAATAACTTACGAAAGCAGCTTAAGGATCCATCCATAAGTTCGCTATTGGTCCACCAGGGATCTCACAGAAATATTCGAAATTATCTTCAAAAATAAGAATCACGAGAAAGATAGGTGTAGGGAGTCTCTAGCAATTAGCGATGCTAATGCTTCTAGATCTATTGCTCAAGTATTCAGCCTCCGTGCTTCAATTAAATCTCACAAAGTCATGTCGCCCTTACTCGATTGCAATAATAATTTCATTACAGAGGTTGGACTAAAGCAAATTGTTAAATTCCTTTTCGCTTAACATTTTTACACTTCAAACCAATCCATCCCTTCGATCCCTCCAGACGATCTCATGAGTTGCTCGACTAACATTGATTTAGTTCCTACAAATATTCAGAAACAGATAAAGCCAGCTTAATCAATCACACTCAGTTGGAACCGACAACACTGAGTGATTTCCCGCCTTTGCTGAGCAAAGTGTTCTCAGTTTTTCTCGAGAATTGTTTCTTTCCTGATTATTAGCAAACCTCTATTATTATTCCAGTCTTTAAATCTGGTTTACACTCGGATGTTCAAAATTATCGCGGTGTTCACAAAACACCTTCTCTTGCTAAGCTCTTTGAAAAACTAATTGCCATACAAATTACAGATTTTTGCATTACCAATCAACTTATTAGCTCTTCCCAACATGGCTTCCTTCCAGATCGATCTTGTGAACTATGTCACCTGTCTTTTCTAAATCTATTAACATGTCTTCATAAGGATCATATTTCTGTGGTCATTATCTTTTTTTGATCTCAGCAAGGCTGTCGATAAAGTGCCTCATAGGAGACTCATAGGAAAGTTAGAAGCTTTAGGACTTCTTAGTCCCCTTTCGCCTACTTTACGTCATATCTAACTAATCGTTAGAAAATGGTCTTAGTGGGGTCCTCATTTTCAGTTGAGATCCCTATTGTAAACGGTGTCCTTCAAGGCACCGTGCTAGTTCCTCTTTTGTTTTTGCTTACATTAATGATATTTTATCCGCAGTTAAACACTCTCAGCTTTAATTGTGGGCGATCTTAAATGCGTATATTCCTTCTCTAAGTTTTCAGCTCAACGATGCTTAGAAGAAATCCATGCAGACTTGCTTACGCTGTCCGCGTGCAGGTCAACGTGGCCATTTGAATTTTCAAATTCTAAGTGTCGTTACATGTAGTTTGGGCTTCTCAGACTACCACAACCAGTTATTTTTCAAGGCACTGAATGTAACAGCATCAAGGACTTAGGTTAAAGAATTCTTTTTAGAAATTATATTTCGTTATCACCTGCAAGGCACTGTCTAAACAAAATTAGTAACGAAATACAGATATGGTAATGTGTGCAGATAAAATGTACAAATACTTAATAATTTAGACAAATACATGTCCTGTTAGGTAAACAGTTAGTGATGTTTTGAAATTAATACTGAACAAGAAAGATAGGAAGCGAAAAAAACCCCTACCTTAAAAATGGAGGCGTAGTTCAATAGGCCTTCATTTTCGTATAGAAGGTAGGAGAAAAATCTGCTTGAGAAAATAAACTAAGGTGGTAGAATAGGGTAATCCTGCAGTTGCATTTCAGAATAAGATAAGAAAATGTCAAGATGGTTCGTTCTTGATAACTAAGGCCTATGATCAAAAATCTCTTGAAAATGCACCTATGAACTTGAGGCCTCAGCATCTTAGGATCCAGAATTGAATTCTGATGATGGTAGGTATCTAAAGAAACGGTAGAATTTTAGGACTGTGGACCACCGAATATGTACGTCCAAATGACTTCATCGTTTGGATGACTGGTGATATAAGGAGACATCATGGTTCATGGGCGACTCGAGGTAGCGAAAATATAGTTTCAAGATGGTCACTAAAATTCCTGATGGTCTTTTCTCCAAGACATGGGAAAGCTACTGGGAAAAGATGCGGAAAATAAAAGGTTAATATAATCAGTGTTGAGATAGCTGTGCAGTCTTCGCTTGAATGCAAATGGACTAGTTAATGGCCTTGTTTCAATTGGCAAGTTATTCCAAAGAAAGCTATACCTAGAAGCAAAGAATAGAGGGCGTTTGCACGTGGAGGATGCAGGGGAGGTAAAATTATTGCAGAATTTCTTAGGATATAAGGAAGACAAATGGTGATAATGGCAGAAAGCTGGGGGAGAGTTGAGCTATTATTTAGTCGGAAAAGGAGATAAAAGTCTGCTTCCAGTCTCCTGTTCCAAAGGAATTTTAGCTTTATTAGCTGGCATCTTTTTGAGTAGGAAGTAGTCGAAAGAGTCCGAAACAGGATTTTTTTGAAATGTCTTTAGACATTTTCAATTTTTGAACGGCTATATTCGTTCATTAAAACGAAGAAAGGACAGCAAAATTCAAGGATGGGAAGCACAAACATACGATAAAGTCTTAATTTCAGGAAGGTCAAAATTATAAGAAACAAAAGAGTAAATCTGAGCGGCTATGGCCGTAATTCTATCGGCAAGAGGCGAAAGATCTAATTTATTGTTGTAGCTTAAGCCAAAGTCCTTGATGGAGGATCATTCAGTCATAGGGCAACCTTTAAAAATAACAGGCTGCGACAGCCTTACAGGCACAAAACTCATGAAGCGACACTTAGTAGGTTAGAACTCCATTAACCATGTGGAGCTCCACGCCGAAAGAGCGTCTTAGTCCGAATGAATTTGTTATAGGCATCGTTCAGTCGTTGAGATAGAGAAAGAAATACACGCATTTGAGGTTATCCGCATAAATTAAAGATTAAGAATGTTTAAATATTGATGAGATATCATTTATATACAGTAAAACAACAAAGGACCTAATACGGTACCTTGAAGGACACCACTCATAATCGGTGTAGCACTTCAGTATGAGGAACCAACTAAAACCTTTTGTTTTCGGTCATATAGATATGATCTAATTAAGTCAATACGGGGTCTACGAAATCCTAAAGTTTCTAGTTTAGCTACAATTAATCTATGAGGCACTTATCGAATGACTCATTAAGATCCAAATAGATAAACACTACAGAGAAACGATCATTACAAAGAAAGGTTAGCAGATTTAAAAAAAAGACATGTGGCAGGTTTCGCAAGAGTGGTCCGGTTAGAAGCCATGTTGGGAAAAGTTGATTATTTGATTGCTTATGCAAAAATCCGTGATTTGTTTTGCAAAAAGTTTTTCGAAGAGTTAAGCAAGAGAAGACGTTTTATGAACACCACGATAGTTATTCATGTCAGATCGGGAACTAGATTTAAAAACTGGTATTATAATAAAGTTTTCCAATAATCGAGGAAGAAACCGTTTTCGAGAAATAGTGAGAATAATGTGCTTAGAAGAGTAGGAAAATCTGTTAACCGTTTAATAAGTGAGTGTGGAATGTTATCAGTTCGAACCGAATAGGAATTTTTTAGGTGAGCTTTCTTTTTGAATACGCGAAAGCAAGAAATTTATGGTTGTTAGATGTGAATTTGAATTTGAAAGCAGAGGAATTGAGAGAGTGAGCCTAGCTTCAGTAGCAAAGTGGTTGGCGAAAAACGAATTTAACGATTCTGCTTTGCCAAAATCCTTTTTTACGAAATTGTTGTTGCAGTCAAGTAAATGCGGTGTTACATTCAGACGCTTAGCCGATGATCGCACATGGAAGACTCGAGCAACAGATTTGGATGAATTGACATCACTGAGTGCCCGACACTCCCTATGCTGATCTCGCACGAGCCTTATTTTCGATGCTTATTCAAATATTCGTGCAATCTTCAAGATAACTGACAGCGAGCTTTTAGATGGATCTTTAAGTTGCTCTCGTAATTTTTAAGTCGGTTTTGGAGAAATTGTGGAACAGTAGAAGAAGCTGTATTTGAAGCTAAAATCTTATTCGGGATAAAAGCCTGTTTTTTTCTGTGTGGATCTGCAATTGCTCATGGAAAAAGTTTGGATCGTTGATTGAAAATGTGCAATGCCAATCTAGAGTTTTTCCAAAATTATTTATTAATTCATGGTTTGTGCTAGCAAAGTTGAGGTTATTGCATTTTACCTCAGGCTTTGTAGAAAGGGAGACCGGAAAACAACAGTAAATTATTGTATGATCAGTTGTGAAAAGATCACGTTGGAAATTCCTAAAGAGGGGGTGGACATCATTTGTAAATATTAAATCTTAAATGTTGTTATTTCTAGTCACTGAACTGACTAGTTGTGACATGTTTGAAAGTAAATAGTATCGACCGATTTATGAAGTTTTGGCGGAGACGAATTTGCCTGTCAGTCAATATCTGGCAGATTAAAATCGCCTTAGATTATTTTGACATAAAATTAAGTCTGCAACGTTTTTCAAATAGTTCACAGACCTCGCTTTCATTGCCAGAATAACACGGAAGATTATAGAAACAACCAATAACCGCTTTTTAATTGTGCGGGAAAATGACAGAAGCAAAGCATTCATTTCCATAAAAAGACGAAATGCTCAACTGAAAAGGGAGAATGTCCAGTTCAGTTTAGTTCAGTGAATTTGAGAAAAATAGGCTTACGCCTTTGAAATCCCTTTGTATAACATAAATGCAAAGACTTTTACGGTCATATAAACGCAGGCAGATTAACGTGGTACACTTATTTTTTAAGGTTAAATAGTTACATAGTTTTCGATGTGCTGCAACATATGCATGTCAAGCCGATGTTTGAATGTATCCACAGTTTGGGACATAACAATCGCCTCAGGTAGGTTATTCCACGGTTCCACGACACGGTTGGTGAAAAAATACTTCCTCACACCCAATCTTACTTAGGGCACACTTAGTTTGAATGGATGAGCTCGGAGATTATTCGTAGTGGCAAGATGGAAAATGTCATCACATGGGAGGGCGAAATCCATGCCACGCACGATACCTACGATTTGTATCAAGTCTCCGCGCAACTGCCTATAACTCAGAGCATAGAGCTTTAGGCTACATAGGCTTATCTCATGTGGCATTTCACCTTGACCTCTTACTAATTTTTTGGCTCGCCATTGCACCCTTTCGAGCAAGTGGTAGTCCTGTTTGGTCCACGGTTGCCTGGCTTGGATCACATATTAAAGATATGGCCATGCAAACGTACCAAAGAATTTAGAAAAGCAATCTTCAACGAAAACTTTAAATACTTGCTTGATAGCGTATAGCAATGGATTGACGCATTTAACTGCCTTGCAAAATTGCGCAGAAGGCTTCAGGTTGTCTTTCATCCAAACGCCGAGATCCTTCTGTGTGTGTGCTTCTCGGAGTGACATATCGTTCAAATAGTAGGGTCGCATATCAGTGACCTAATTCTGATTTCCCAGATGTAACAGGGCACATTTGTTTGAGTTGAAGGAAAAGAGCAATTGCGGGACCACTAGCTCACTCGACGAAGATTTTCCTGGAAATCGTCTACATCGGCAGCATTGTGGATAACCTTCCAGATTTTTTTATCTTCCGCAAACATAGCAAAGTCACAGTCCAATTCCTGTACACAATCATTAATGAACAAGAGAAATAGGATCGGTCCGAGCACTGAACCTTGTGGGACTCCACTCTCGATGACTGTGCGCTTTCATCGTGATCCACCTACACAGACCACATTGGAACGACCAACGAGAAAATTCTTGATCCACATAAGAAAACTGCCTCCAATAACAAACACTCTCACCTTGTAAAGGAGACGTTGGTGCGGAACAATATTGAAGCCCTTCTGGAAATCAATGTGGGCAACATGCACAGTGTCTTTTGCATCGAGTACTTTTGTCCAGCTTTCCATCGTATAAAGTAAGTTCGTAACACATGATCTTCACCTATAAAAGCCGTTTTGTGCAGTTAAAGAGAGGTTACGGGTTTCTAAATAATTCATACATTACTTTTTGACAACCTTCTCCATAACATTGTAACAGATTGAGGTCAGGCTGACAGGCCTGTACTTTGAAGCAAATGCACGCCTACCACTTTTGTGAAGCGGTGTGATGTGGGCTGTTTTCCAGTCGGAAGGAAGAATTCCCGTATCGAACGATTTCTGGCACAGAAAAGATAGCGGTTTGGCCAGCTCTCGCGGAAGTTCGAGGAGCGGCTTTGCTGGAATCTCGTCAGGCCAGGGGATTCGCATGCCTTCAGACTTTTTAGCTCTTCAAAGACCGCCTCTTTTCAAAAGAGCATATCCTGAATAAATGGCGCTCCAATATTCTCATAACTAGATGAAATACAACCAGCTTCTCTGGTGAAAACCGACCGAAAGAACTGTGATAAATGTTCAGCTTTGTTTTAATTTCTGTTATCTCGAAACCGTCATCGTTTCTCATAACAGGAATAGGGTTCCTGTTACGTGTGCTTTTTCTTACATAACTGTAGAGAAATTTGGTATTTTGAACTGCTCGTTGGCGCAAATCCCTATCATAATCCCGTCAGCTTTTGAAGATAAAGCTTTGAACCTTGTCTTGTATGCTTGCAAGGCTAACTTTTCATTGGATCGGCAAAATTTCTTCCAAAGCCTTCCTTTCATGTTAATCTCTCTTTTTAGATCACTTATAAGCTAATGTGGTCTGCTAGATATCCTAAGTTTTGATGGCGAACAGTGGCACTTAAGTAAATTCAACAACCAATCCTTAAATCAATTCCAGTCCTCAGTGACATTCCTGGAGAAGAGAAGATCGCAGTCTATTCGTGATGCCTCAGCTCTCAATTTGCAAGTCTCCTAGCCATAGATTGGGTCTGGTTTCATTAATTGCAGATAGCACAAAATATAAACCATACTCCCATGAAAGTACTGCATGATCACTTCGACCAAGTGGAGTTAGGCAGTGTACCTAGTCCATACTGTCAGGATCTTTAGTAAAGACGAGATCAAAAAAACTAGCCTGTTGTTTTTCACGCGCTCTTATTGGAACAAATACATTATGTGTGAGAAGATCTTCAAGTGTTGAGTTTAGCAGACGGTGATCGAAGGAAGACTTTGAGCACTGCGCCTGCAGATCGTTCCATCAAATGCTGGGTGCATTGAAGTCACCTATGAAAACAACATCAGGTTGACTGCTAATCTCCTTTATGTTCTCCAACAAACAAGTATCAGCGTCGGTGTCTGTATCCGATGGTCAGTAGAGAGTCATGACTTCAAGGGACTGCGATCCTTGCGTCTTAATTTTCAGCTTCTGAACTTAATATTTTCCTATTTGAATGTTCGCGCACAGCGGGTTAAAATTTCTGATGTTATCTCCAACCCCACGCATGTGAGGAGCGGAGTTATCAAGGGCAGCATGCTCGGCTCACTTCTTTTTTGACTCTTTGTCAACGAGGTTCCTGATTGTTTTCAGTATGCTAGGCCCTTTATGTACGCTGACGATTTAACAGCTGCCCATCGATATAAACCAGTTGATCGCAACATCGTGTTTGAGCTCTTAAAAAAGGATCTTCAGGCCTTCGCTCAGTGGTGTCGCATATGGCGCCTCTCACTTTCTTGGCAAAAGTGCTCCGTTATGGTTATTGGAAACAACCATCAGCCCCATCTAAGCATAGATGGTCACGATCTAAACGTGCCCGGAGTTATAAAGGATCTGGGCATATCATACTCTAGTAGTCTTAATCTGTCAGAGCACTGCGCCCTGATTGTCTCGAAAGCACGCAAAACTACTGAATTTATTCTCAGAAATTTTAAAACCGTCAAAATTAGAATCAGCCTCTATAAAATGTATGTCAGGCCTAGTCTGGAATACTGCTCATTTCTATTTAGTCTCCTGCACGTTAGTAAACGAAAGAAGATAGAATCAGTCCAGCACTTCTTTACAAAACGAGTTTTCTATTCAGATTAACCGAAACCTGTCCTATCACCAACGCTGTGAGCTTTCAAGCCTTGACCCGCTGTGGCTTCGCAGATTACAGAAGGGACTATTTTTACTGTTTAAACTACCAAACAGTCGTATATTTAACCCCCTTACATCTCTGAGGCACCTCGACCACTCTCGGCGCACCAGTCATCGAGATGTATTTTTATTTCTTCCTTTGGCACGCACAGTCAGATACCGACATTTTTTTCGGTAAACGCTATAGCAATCTGGAATAAGCTACCTATAAGTATCAAAATTCAGCAAAGTTATACATTGTTTACGCGAACTGTCACTAGTTTTCTACATTCAGGACACCTTCCAAAACTTTTGGGTGCTGACTCTGTTGAAGCTCTCTTCGGTTCTGATGGCGTTCATGGACTCTGAATCCTGTGCCGGTCTTCATGCTGTGGGCAATATTACTGGCTCTGCAGACCTCAATCGGCTTATTTCTCAGTCGACAGCGAACAGCCGCTCGCCGACATACCTGCTGGTGCAGAATACCGGATCCGTAACACTAAATGTAGAGGTTCTTCACCGGGCACCTGTGTTAACGCCTTCCTGTCCAGAAATTTAATTAATCAATAAGCTGCAGTTTTTCTCCTGAAAACACCTGAAACAACAATCAGGAGTTTTTTCACTGTCAGCTTGACCCTCTACTGTATATGTATATATATTTTTTGACCTTGCCAGTAAACTGGCAATAAATAAATAAAATAAAATACCATTGCTAATCTTCTCTATCATTTCACACACTGTGAAATTGCTTTTAACATACATCATACAAAGGATGACTTAATATAAAGAAGGCAACCACCACAACGTTTTTCAGCGCGGTCTTGTCGGTACAAATTGAAATTATCTATAGCAAGCGTTGAGTCAGAAATAAGAGAGTGAGCCCAGGATTCAGTGATGCACAGCACAGCTGGATCAAGCTCAAATGCTACTGTTTTAAGCTCAGCCATCTTTTTTTACAACTGATCTCGCATTGAGTGAAACTAAGCTGAGTGTATTCCTGAGCTGCAAGTTACGCTCATTAATATTTATAAAAAAGAAAGATTTGGTGGCAGAGAGGAAAACTGGAGAGAAGAAACAAATGGTGGGAAACAAAATAGCTCTGGTCTTAACTTTGTCAAAATGTTACTGTTAAAAAACGGAGATTATTGTACAATGGCATATTTAGATGAAAACAGTGGAAGGCTATATTGTGGCGTGTGAAAGATAGGGGTGGCATAGAAATGAGATTTTGAGGTAAGTAAGCATAAATTGGCAGAAAACGTGCATTTGAAAAAGTAAAAATGATTTCAAAAAACTGATTACATAATTAGAAGGCTTAATTATTTGGGGATTTTGGACAATTTTTGGGTTGGGAAAGATGCTAACGTTAGCGTTCACATCTGTTGTAGATGCTGAGGTGTTAGCAGGTTTCCCATTGGTAATGAAATTACTGATTTTATTGCCCGGCTTAGCCAATGACTCAGATTTACTGGAGAATTTCTTCGGTTTACTTTATTTGGCAGCTATAGCAGGCGTGGTTTGCCTGGTAGGGGAAAGAAGTGGTGTTGAAAAGATTTCACTCGAACTACGAACAAGGTGAATCAGTGAAGATTCAGCTGGAATAAAAATTCCTGTTGATCCGGAGGGCCGTGGTCTTGCATTAGCTAGAGGGTGAACCTCTGAGATAGCGTTTGGTATTGTAGGTGTAGACATAGGCTTCTCTTTTGCTAATGAGGGTGAAACCCGACGTTCCATTGGTGTTTTATCCCTACAGATTAACAACTTTTTTTTCAAATATTGAGCTGAGTGTTCATGCTTAGAGAAAAAAAGGTCCACTTTAATCGCCGACAAAGTTTTGACAAGAATTGGTGGGTTTTTGCTACGGCAAGACAACCTTTTAGCTTCAGCGACTTTAAAGTTAAAGCCACATGAGTAAAGGAAATGAAATGCGACGTCCCGGGGGGATTTTAATCTTGGGGACTTTTTGAAAAAGAAAGTTGCAAATTCTCTTATGTCGGTCATATGACTAAATACTTACCATGTTTATAAACGGCTCAAGTTTCTCGCATTGTTGAGAAGTTAGTGAAGACAACTTTCCGTCCAAAATGGTACCAAGGATCGTAAAGAGAGAACCATATTTAGACATAAAAGTATTAGAATTTTCCAGGGCGTCAAGGTCTAATTTCTTCATGTTTTGCAGTGGTTTGCTCTAGTGGAAGTTTTACGCTAAGAGGACATTTGCATCTAAGCGCAGACTGAGGTTTCATATTGATTTTAAAATATCAGTATTTTTCGAATCGATAATATGAAAGGCAAATTGTCACTAGTGACGTTTTGCGGAATAAAAGCTGTACTATTTGCAATATATGTTTTTAACAAAGCACTGCAAAAATTCTGCTAGGTAGTGAGTTATCACTGAAAAAAGAATAAGCGAAGAGGCTATGCAGGATAAAAAAAGTCTACCAAATGGTATACCAACTACTGCAAATTATTTTTTTTGCTGGAAATAAGGCAAACATAAAAAATGTCATCTTTATTTCTAGAGTTAATCTTTTGATTCTATCCTTTTTACGTAAGTCTGCGAGAGCTTTAATGAGGCTATGTAGGTTGAAACAATTTAAAACCATATATTTCTCCCTTTGTCAATTGAAACAACTGCCGGTGTGTGCAGTCGATCAAGAGGTAGAAATACAAATAAATTTTCCATACTTTAGCTAATTGTTTCAACAGGAAACGAAGAAATCGGTTTAAAATTCGAGAATTCACTTATCTTCGAATTTGAACCCACCGCCTTCAACCTTGGCCTTGACCTTCAGGTTACAGATCTTACAGATCTGTCGCCTCATGCTGAAAGAATTATGGCCAAAGCTGCCCTGATTTGTGGCTTTATCTCTTATAATTTCTATCTTCCAGAAATTAAACTAAGATTAAATCAAATGTTTGTCCTTCCCATTCTCGAACATTGCTGTCTATTATTTTGGTTTGATTACCAAGAGTAGCCGTGCTAAAATTGAAAAGGTCCAAAGAAAGTTTACTCGGAAACTCTAACCTCTGACCCTTTCATCATCCTCGTACGCGAAAAGGTGCCAGCTAAATACCCTAAAATTTCTATTGGTATGGAGACTGAATGCTGGCTGCTGTCTCCTTTATCGTCCTAATAATTGTTCAAATATTCCCCGATTTCCAGTCCTAACTCCAGTTAGTCATCCCTAAACCTACGTTACTCTTCACTGATTATATTGCTTCTTATATCCTCCACATTTAAACGCTCCCTGTTGTTTGCTTTCAGGTATTGCTTTGTTTGAAATAACCTGCCAATCGATATAAGGTTATAAAATAACCTGTCTACTTTTAAGCGGAGACTGCACATTTATCTTAGCACATATTAAATAAACCTTTTATTTTCTTCTTCCTTCCCCAGCAGCTTTCTCAATAACCCCGAGACAGGACCATCCAAAAATTAAAATGCCGTCTCCAAATTATATGTTCCATGCATCGTTTCCCCCACGAACTATGCTGTCTTCATAACCCTTGCCTCCGTAAAATGATCGCCGAACAATTATGTCATATAGCGCGCTTGTTTTGAAGCACCTCCGTTTCGAATGCCGATAGCCATCATCAGAATGACAAGCTGATTACTGAGCTGTGCAGGCCTCAGACTCATTCACGACTTATCTTCTATATCCATGTCAGCTAAAACATTTTTATATGCGGACGACTAAAAACTTGCATATGCATGTAACAAGCATACGGTAGCCAGTTTGCACAGAACGATTAAAAATGATCGTAAAAAACTAAGCGAATGCATTATTTAATGGCAAACGCCATTCTCTCCAAGTAAATGTCATCTCCTGATTTCTGGCTCACGAATCCTTCCTCCCTCAATTACAACGAACAGGAAATAATCGAGACAACATCAATAGAAGACTTAGGCCTTAGCTGTACAAATACGCTTGATTTATCTCCGCACGTTAAACATATATCAACAAAACCACTCAACTATGCAGATTCATTTGTAAAAATTTCTCCAAACCTGCCCTTAAAACACCACTATCTAAAATGTACGTTTTACCTCTCCTCTCAATTATCTTTGGCCATCTGAGGGCATATTCCCTCATATGACCAAAACAAACTGGAAGCCATTTAAAGATGCTTTACGAGATCCTTATCCAAATGTGATGACATCCAAGGCCCATACATGGAACTATACAATGGCCGTCAACCCGTCTGGATCAGAAGACTCCAAAATTTTCTCAGTTTTCTTTTCAAAATCACACACGACAAAGATATTTTCAGAATGAATATACTAACAAATCAATACGGCCTCCGAGACGCTAGAAAGAATGAAAATAATATAAAATTCCCAAATTTAAAAAGGCCCAATAATCCAACTACTATTCCATAAATATGCGACAATATACATTTCCCTGCCAAGTAATATTAGAATAGTCAAACCCTTCTAGAATATAAAATAAAATCAGACGCTATCTGTTAAACAATCTTACACATACTATTTTGAATAAGATAGGACAGTTTCCAAGTCATTTCCTTAACATAAAATTCGGGCCGCAATGGTACCGAAAATGACAACTTCAGGAATCAACATTCACACATGCGTATTTGAGTGCGTTGCATGTCAGCGATAGCTACTTCAATTCTGAGTCCTCCCGATCATCTGCCGTCTACCTGCACCTAGAAGTCAAGCTATAAATCCAAACGTAGTTTGCGTGTTCTTCCGATGACGGCGATGACCAATTCATTAGAATTGAATACTAAGACCAGAAGCTCCCATGCGTAGTTATTTCACGTCCATTTCTGAACCTCCAACGATTACCTGCAATGCACATAGAGAGGAAGAATTTACTTGGTGTTTTGTTGCACTCTCTGCACATGAGCAAGCCATAGCTGGTGGTTAGTGACCTAAAAGACTCATAAATGCCTTTTCTTTGGCTACACTCAAGGTTCTCACTTTCATGATTTATATATCCATTACCTATAAAGCAGCTTTTTTCCTACGGTTAATACTAATTAAAAAATTTATGATAATTTGACATTTTCAAATGTTTTCCGATAGAATCATTATTTTTATACATAATCTTATGATTATTAAAGAATTTACTTTCAAACTTCTTTGCGAAATTTTTATATATCTTTGTCTGTTATTAATATATTTTTGCGTTTTTATACCAAGTATACTCTACGTAATTCAAATGCGCAACAAGCCTGATGCCTAGGCTTTGATCTAGCTAAATGAAACGACTAGTACTAGTAGTTTCATAAGGCAAGATCAAACATAATCAACACTATATTACCAAATACAAATATGACGATTATAAGACAAAACTGAAAGTTTCTAACCACTGAACTTTTCTGGCTCCTTATCCTTTTCAACCACTTTTTAGCAATCAGTTCAACTAAGTCTAATAAGTTGGCAGACCCCACATCGCATGTGTGTGCTTGTATCTGGTTGGAAGTGTCTACGCCTTCGAATCGACCGCAGACGTTTCTACCTCTGTCGAATGAATACTCTCGAACGTCCATAGCAGACTATTCTTGACCCTTTTAATTCCTTTCCACATACATTCATCCCCATTCTTTAATGCTGTTTAAGTTTCAAATTTTGCTATTTCTTAACTTTGGAAAGCAGGTTTTTTACTTGAAACAAACTCCTCATTTCGAACACTGCTATTTAAGCATAGAACCAAAAAAGTTAAAGTGGTTTCAGAAAAGATGAGTTTGTTTTAGGTTTTTTCCTGTGTTCTAAGAAATTGACGGCGCCCAAGAAGTGCTCAATCAGTAAACCTATTTATTTATTTATTATCGATTCTCATGCCAACTAGCACCTCTGAGCGCATTATTGTAATCTCTTCTTATTCAATTATCGGATCTCCTTTTATCCTTTCATACTACACTCAGAAGTAATCTACCATGCTGATGCATATGCCCTCGCGGAGAAGTGTCGCGGTGTTGACCCTTCCCTGACTGTTGAAGATCGTTTTGGGCTCCTCTGTTGGTTGTTTGAGAAATCAGCAATGAGAGTATCGTGGTTGCTTCTCGGGAACTTCTACTATGACCTTCAAGATCTCTGCAGTCCTTTCCTAGTTCGACCCTAAGTGTACGGTTGATGCCTGCGAAGATGTCCCCTGTCTAGCATCCCTGACGATTACTCTTATAGCCAGTCAATATGCATTAGGATCACACCCGTAGGGCTGAAATGTAGCCTCTGTCGTGACATGATTTCTCCCACGATGAGGAGCGTTTTTATTGCTCAACCGCTCTCATCAGCATGTCAAACCTACCAAAGGTGTATGTTTTTAACCTAGTAGTGACAAGTTTTTTGTCCTTAACATTGCATAAACCCCATTCAAGATATTCTTCTTTGATTAAATTGCCCAAGGACCTTTTTCCACTGTGTGCTGTTTTGTATATTTATTTGACCACATTGATTTGTTCAATTGTTATGGCCAATAGCTAACCTACAATTCACACTTAACTGTTCACGATTTCACAATCATTTTAATTGATTTTTATCCAATGACAGTGCACTTCTTGGTACTCAAATAAAACATCTATCTATCTATCTACCAAGGTTGATGCAATTACCGACAGTAAATCCCCCCCAACCTCGGCATAACCTCTACACTCAACCCTTGCACTCTAACACATACACACAACCCATTCAATTTAAGCCATATACTAAAATCCCACCATCAACGCAACACATACACTCTTACCCATTTACTCATATCTCACCATGCACATCACCATACCTTTCAAAAGTTACGGGATTTCCCTTAAATTAGCTCAAAACACAATCAAAACACTTTAAGAAATCAGCTTTTCCCCAACAACTGGCCTCTTACCTATCCGACATCCTAAGTTTCGCCCTTATTAATGCGAGATCGATAGTATATAAAAAAGTACAACTTACGACATCCGCTGCGGCCTATAATCCCGATATAGTTTGTATAAGGGAAACATGGGTAACAAATTAACATCGAGTGCTTTACTATTTATCCCAAATAATTAATAAACTGACCCAATGAAACAAATTAATAGACATTATTCTCACAAATTATACCTGGCCCCTATATACGAAGAACGACACCATGACCTTTGTAAGTGATCATAATCCAATAATGACAATGCTCCCTGTAAACATAAAAGAAACATCTGATTCTAGTTGCACTTACATAAATCCCAAAAACGTGACATAGCATATATGAACAAATATTTAAGGTCATTGGACTGAAGTTCATACCTTCTAACAACATCCATGACGACAGCTGTTAACAGCTGTTTATACTCGACCCTTTTTATAAGAAGATAAGAAGTACCCATATACGAAGTCACAATTTCCTAACTTCCTTTCCAAGAGGATAAAAACCTAAAAAAACAACTTCGCGATCCCTCGGTTAGTTATTAATCCACACTCAAAAAGAGTTGGCTATTCAGAACACCGAAAGCTGTCCTACCACCAACGCTGTGAGCTTACAAGCCTTGACCCGCTGTGGCTTCGCAGATTATTGAAGGGACTATTTTTACTGTTTAAACTACTAAACAGTCGTACATTTAACCCTCTTACATCTCGGAGGCATCTCGAGCACTCTCGGTGCACCAGTCATCGAGATGTAATTTTATTTCTCCCTTTGGCACGCACCGTTGGAAACCGACAGTTTTTTTCGGTAAGCGCTATAGCAATCTAGAAAAATCTACCTAGATGTATCGAAATTCAGCAAAGCTATCCCTTGTTTACGCGAACTCTCAATAGTTTTCTACATTCAGGACACCTTCCAAAACTTTTCGGTGCTGACTCTGTTGAACCTCTCTTCGGTTCTGATGGCATTCACGGACTCTGAATCCTGTGCCGATCTTCATGCTGAGTACAATATTTCTGGCTCTGCAGACCTCAATCAGCTTATTTCTCAGTCGACAGCGAACAGCCGCTCACCGACATACCTGCTGGTGCAAAATACCGGATCTGTAACATTGAATGGAGAGGTTCTTCACCGGGCACCTGTGTTAACGCGTCCTTGTCCAGAACTTTAATTACTCAAGCTTCAGTTTTTTTTCCTGAAAACACCTGAAACAACGATCAGGAATTCTTTTTTTCTTTTCAGCTTGACCCTCTACTGTATATATTTTTTTGACCTTGTCTGTAAACTGGCAATAAATAAAATTAAATTAAAACATTGAATTTTAAGGAAAATAAGCTGATATACTTGAGGTCTCCTTTGGGTTGCATATGGAACTCTTTCGGTGAAGCATGCTTAAGGTGACTGCTGCTGCTGCTGCTGAACAACGGCCTTTCAAAACTACGCACCTTGTGCCCCAGTTACCCTTTTCTGTAACTGTCTCTGGTGTATGGGTTCAAGAGATAATCCGAAAGGCCAGGCCGAAAAACACTATGATTTAGTCATTGTCTCTTTTTTTTAACCTTTTCTTCTGAGTGGATATAATTCATCCTCTGATGTCCACTGCCGATTGAATTTTACATTCGTACCTCTCACATCAACAGAAACAAAATGTGCAGCAACCCAAAAATGCAGGTCCTCTCGTGTTTTGTCTCATCAAGTGGGTTTTTCTAAACCGAAGTTGCCAACGTTGCATTTTACTAAAAGACATTTACCCGCTCTAAGCTAAGGCTGCATGTAAACGTTCAAGGTCATAAAAGGGCGAGAAAAATCTTAACTCCTCTTATGAGGCTATAAGTATTATAATGCTGCTCTCCTTCATCGGAAAATTAGGGAATTGGCCTTCGTTTTGGAGAACTGGTGTTCATTTATAGCATCCACGAATTTAGAGAGGAATGTATATTTTTACAGATCGTAAAGGAATGTGTTCCTCCGTGGGGCCAAGAAAAACTTCCACTTCAGCTAAATTATGTAAATTTATTTGCCTTTTTAAAAAAAATTTTAAAGGGTTTTTTTGAATTTTGGAAGTTATTAAAAAATATTTTTCATAGAGGATATTCAAATGGATCTATGTGAAATAACGTTGTTAAATGTGTTTGACAGCTCAAGAAGCAAGAAATTGTAATACAGCTTCGAAGGTGGAATTGATACTGTTACCCAAAATTATTCCCAGCTTGACGCGTGCGTGTGACAACTTGAAACGTGTATGTCAACGTGATAAGAGCAGAATAAAAATAAATAAACACCTAAATTATATTTTTTACTCATATTAAAGATTATTTACTGTGCAAATATCGTCTTTCAGCACAAGGCCTTTATTTATTTCTGACATTTGTGGACTGTACCATTAGAATACTTGACATTTGTATATTTATGCTGACGGTGACATGCCTTAGGTTCAAATCCACACACTCAACACATCGTCGGAGGTCCCTTTAGTATGCATTTTGATTGCATATATCCATCATTGTCAGTGTTTTCTCTATATCCAATGTATGGCATATTTTATGTCCACAAAACCACTCAAACAAGTAATTACGCATTTATTTTGTGAAAATTGGGTTGTTTCTGGACTGCCAATCAAAGTTTGTCGTTATGTTCACAGCATAATTTTTTACCGTGCCGGATCCTTGATTAGGCAATAAAGTTTAACGTTGCTCCGATAACCTAAGACGCCTTTCCTCTTAAGTCAGTTCTACATTATTGACTCTGACCCAACCCACGTAATTTTTGAAATATATTTCTAAGCGAAAAACGGCGTACAAATAAAACGAGGTTATTGCCGTCTCCGCTACCAGAAAATCCCTTCAGTGGAGCATTTAATAACTTGCCTACATGGGTCTCAAGAGATTAGCCCTCGTTCTTTCGAAATCATCGGTGTTTCATGCCTCAATGATAAGTCTTTGTTAATCTAAGGCAAATTAATTGAACATACACAGACACTGCAGGATTTGGCCTAGTGACCTGTCTTCACTCACGCCGTCTTGCGCTCTTTCAACGGCAAAATACCAAAGCGAGTGATCCCTGCTCTAGCTGTTGGTAATTAACTTACAAAGAGTTGACTAAGAGAGTAAGCAACAGTATGTGTCAATGGTATCCGCGGGATCGAACACTCTCTACCACGTCTAAACAGGGAAAAGTTCTCATTGGAAGATAGCATGGAAAGCGCTCGATAACTGATAGTTCAACTACGTGCACCCTGACTTTATGTCTCTACTGTCAATCCGCACGCGCATCGATAAATGCCGGAGCCGTCTACGTCAGCTACTTAATTATTTAGGCGCTCTTAGCATAGCGGATAAAAAACGAGTAAATGATTTTGCTTTCTTGGGTATGCATGATAGATTTTGATTCCCACCGTGCAAGATATCTCGTCTCGCATTCGAAAACATATTGGTGTCACTTGAGAATACATCAAAAAGCGTTTCAGCCTCATGTCATTTGCCATGCCCTAAACCTTATTGTACTCATCGCTCGGCTGGCAATGGAGGCATACACTGATGAAAATTTAATGCAGATGTTAGTCCACCACTTAGAATAATTACTGTATTCGGCTCCTTTTCACTGACCATGCTGAGACAATTAAGCAAACAGTAGTTTTAATTTCCACGAGATAATTAAGGGTATATCTAAAGTCACCTAAAGTAAAACAAAGCACAACGATCTAAAATATACTTTACTGGATATTTACACTTAGATTTCTTCCAAGGAAAGAATCTAGAGGTTCTGAATGGCATATGAAAAAATGCTTCTTCATCTTGATGAATTCAGTTTATATTAATCAAATCACCATAATGGGTGTGATTTAAACATTTTAAGCAACATGATTTGAATTCCAATCTAGGAAGCAGAATAAATGTTATGGAGAACGCCCGGAGGCTAGAACGAGTAAACTCCGCTAGTGTAAGCAAACGGTGTGCATGGCTTACATGGGAAGCATCATTATCAAACCAGAAGTCAGTAGGAAGCTATCGACCACAAAGACACACTCGGGCAGCCTCACACACTTGCACACGGCCTACACGCGCGCGCACCGAAGCAGGCGCAACAAAGGAAATAAAACAGGCCGACAGGTAAGTCAAGGCGGAACTCGTACTTCACATTAAATAAAGGATAGGCCTCGGAAACACTTTTACCTTCTCCCTGGAGACGTTATTTTTACTTTGGATAAGAGGGTTAGAAATCCTCATAAATCCTGAAGGATTCAATGACAGTTCAAGGATGATCCTATTGTAATTTTGTCCAACGCTTGAAATGCTTAGAAATGAATATAAGACAATTTACTTCTTTCAATCAACACCACATTAAGAAGGAGCAGGTGCGATCACTTGGACAATAACTTTATTCGCTTGACACCGTCGGAGGGCCAAAAACGTACTGGAGGATCGTCAGTTGTACGTCCCATGCACAGGGGGTATGTATGGTCCTATCCAAATTCTTCATTTCTTCTCACGTAAATACAATCCTTCCACATCAGCTGGATAAGGGAATTTCCGGTTTTGTCGAAAGCAGTGGCTATGTTTCGGATATGACATGTCAGACTGATTTAACGTTACTTGAGGTATGCCTCAATGTGCAGTTCTCGGAAACTAACTCTTAATCATTTGTGGGTCTTCGTAGTATTCTACATCGAATTCTGCAAAGCCTTTGGCAGTGAGCCCCATCAACGTCTTTCCGCTTTAGAGCTATAGACTTGACTTGCCTTTCCTGCAAAATAATGGAATACCTTGCAAAGTGTGCAATACTAAAATTCTGTGAGGAAAATGACATCTTACAGCATTTTCACCATGTTTTCGGTGCGGGTGCTCCTGTCTTTCAAGCCCGCTCACTCCGCTCGAAGTCTGGAACAGTGCTTTAGAAGGGGGCTTCGCAGTAGATGTACGATGTTCGCAAGGTCGTTGACAGCATGCCCCATCAACGCCTTTTGCATAAACTGAGCGTCCTTGGCATCAGTGGAAGCTTTTGCAATGGATAAAGTCATTTTTGATTGGTCGAAAACAATGCGTCCGTATCGGAGCGTATCATTTGGACTTAGTGAACGTGGTAAGCGGTGTTCCTACAAGGCTTCGTTCTTGTACCCTTTTTTTTCCTCGTTTATGTACATGAAACTTTTCAGGAACTGAACTGTTAAAAGATCATGTTTGCCGATGACGTTAAGCTGTGGCAAATTAGTTAAGACCCGAGTGGCCAGAATGCTCTGCAAGTTAATCTGCGCAGACTGAAGTGGCTCCTAGATTTCAATGGGCAAAGGTGTGCCGTTCTCCATCTGCATTCAACTAATTATCTTCCAACTGTCAACGTGAGGGCATATTGCCTGAACTACGCTTAAATCCCATCGACCAATCGCAGAACAACCTCGGTGTTTGGATAAAGAACAATCTGAAACCATTATTGCAATGCGTCAAGTCTGCAAACACGGCCATGCGAGTACTGCAAGCCTTCAAAAAGGCATTTGTATCTTTCGACGAAGACCTATTTGGTAAAGTTAACAGTCCCTTCGTCAGCCTAACTTAGAAACTGGAATACAGGCGTAGTGGCCATGGCTCGCAAATGACAAAATACATCTGGACCAAGTGCAACGTCGAGCAACAAATCTAGTACGAGGTCTAAAATTTCACTCTTATATAGAGAGACTGGAATTCCTAAAGCAATTCTCTTTGTGTTATAGACAGCAATGAGGTAATCGGATCTTAGTTTACACGATAATACAAAGCCTTAAGCAATGGTTGCGTTTTGAGTACGTGTTTCAGTGGCGCTTCTCGCCTCATATTCGTGGACACAAAATAAAACCCTGCATGAAAATGTCCACGCTTAAAATCCACTCTGAATTGTTCACAAACGTGTCCTAAAACAGTTGATTTATCACCCACAATCAGTCGTGGAGGCAACGTCAAAATAGCTTTTCAAAGAATCGCTTGGATAATTATATGTGCTTTTTGTTTTCCCTCAACGATCTTGACCATATGTAATACAAAGTCAACTCCAGACAAAGGTTTTATTCCTGATAACTATTTTTATTGTGTTCATTGTTATAAGTAGGTATACGAAACGATAGTTCGACCATCGTAGTCCGACGAAGTCCACCTTATGCTCCAAGGTTGGGTGGTGCATGGACGGTGGCATGCGCGCGATTTAAATTCAAATGATAGTAGACTTGCACTGCACTCTGTCCGCCTCCCCCACCTGAGCTCAGTGTCATGACAGAGTCTTTAAATATGGAGATGGGCAAGAGCGCAAGTGGCTGGCGTGGCCGGAGCCGCTCCTGAGCGAACAACCATACCCGGCTCGGATCCCACGTTGTGGGAGTGCCATAAAGGCCACATTAAGAAGGAGCCATTGCAGTCTGACTCTCAATTCGTCAGTCAGCCACTACACACAAAACACACAATTGGGCAGACCACGTGGTCCGTGTTATCCCATCAGTTGGCAACATTCTGAGCCACGCCTTTTAGCGCACCGTGATATTTTAATGCGCCTCAGTTTGTTTATAGTTAGGAAAATGCGCTGAGCCGTTGACCTTACTCTGTCCCGCACCCCCACAATCAGACCACCATCCAAACCGGTCAGTTGTCTGATGTGCAAGTGGGCGCAGCTGCTGGTGACCTCGGTTTTGTTTACTACATACACGACCTGGCCCCCCAGGCAAAAGCACCAGGATTTCATACAACAGAGGGTTTCAACGGCTCAGATCTCATATGTGTGAGATAGCCAGAGGTCACGTTAAGAAGGAGTCATCGCAGCCTGACTCTCAGACCCCCAGTCAGCCATTCCACACAACACACATTGGACTGACTGCGAGGTCCGGGTGAAATCGTCAGTTGGCAACCTTTCAACTGCGGCGCTTATCGACCAATGATATTCTCAAACTCAGACCACACCTGTCGCTTTTATATATATATATATATATATATAAACCGAAATTGCCAACGTTGCATTTTACTAAAAGACATTTACCCGCTCTAAGATAAGGTTGCATGTAAACGTTCTAGGTCATAAAAGGGCAAGAAAAATCTTAACTCCACTTTTGAGGCAAGAAGTATTATAATGCTGCTCTCATTCATCGGAAAATTAAGGAATTGGCCTTCGTTTTTGAGAACTAGTGTCCATTTATAGCATCCTAGCGTCCTGGCGTCCTAGGTGGCGGACTATGCAGTCAGCAAGGTCGTATCTCGGTGATGATGTTGTGACCTCTGCTTTCTACTCTTCCTTTCGATCATGTTGCCTACGATGAGTTCCTCCTCTCTCACATCCATAGTGGTTATAAACACTAGCTCTAACTGTTATATTATTTCTCACTCGACAAGGAGTGTTCCGAACCCTCATACGTTGTCAGCAACATCACAATACTATCTCACTGCATCGTACCAATCTCATCAACTCTAGCTATTATCTTTTTAGAGAAGCAGTTATTTTCTCCTAGTTTTTATTTTAAATTGGTGGCTTGAAGAACTCCGCCCCCGATTTAACCGTAGGCATTTTTTTACTGTCTCTTTACTAGTTCACCGTATATTCCAAATATTATTGAGTTTTGTATTAAAAATGGCAAATTGTTCTGAATCGGATATGCCTACCATACTACTCATTTCTGCTGTTCAAATGGCTGCTCACATAGTGCAGTAATTATCCACTTTGTTTTTATTTATACCGCAATACTAAGTTTGTAATGATGGAGGGCCTCTGTTCCTTAACTATGCTACTTATTTATTTATTATTAATTAAGAGCGAGCTAACTGCAGAGTGTTTCAAAGTTATATCTTAAACGTACACGACGGATATAATATAGAAGTTTACTAATTTAGTAAAGAGAGTAACAATATGTAGGGAGTTCCATGCCGATTTTCTTTCAAATATGCCATTTATTCTTTCCGTTTACTCAGGCAGTCTATGAAGCCCATTTTAACAGGGATGGCCTGCGCCTATATGGAGTACGCTGTCCGCAAACCCATAGCTGTTTTAAGTAAGGAATTGCTTTTCACTCAGTCACACGAAAACAAACGGCATCTTTTAGATTGAAATGAAGTTTTCTGTGAAAACGCTCGATACAGCGCTGAATGACTTAATATAAACTGGCATGTCAAGTATTGCTTAAAATATACACAAAGTAATACAAGACGTCCATTTGAAATGTGATCACTGAATTACGAAACAGCAGTCCCTATTGACATAAACAAAACATATTTGTGAAAAGTTTTATATCCCAGATGTTTGGAAAATTAGCATAATTGGGTGCATAGTAAGTAAGAGCAATATGCCACCAGTATTGTATATGTTGCTCTCTGACTCACGCAAACATGTGGTCTACCACGACCAGTCCAATAATCTTACTTAATACCTTCTTACGCCGAAGTAAGTCATGACACATTGCTATGTATGCGCATGGGATTTTCGAAGTATAGCGAAATTTTCTATTTTGAAGTTGCATCACAGAGTCAATGTGCCATCCGTGGATTAATCTCATAGTTTGGCAGACGTAAGTTCAATAGCAAGTGGAAATTACCAAAGTTCAGGTCAGTAAGTAAGCCTCACCGAGGTAGTGTCAAGAATCTTGGCTGCGGTCTTTGCTGACTTGTCATTTATGTATCTTAATTTCTACAGCTATGTTTTGCTCTGTTTTATGACAGTGTTCATGAATTCAAAGATCTTTTAACCTGCCATTTCAGTAACATCTACAGCTCATGCCTTTGTACAGGTTGACCTAAATGCGACTGACAAAGTTAAAAACCTTTTAGCCCAAGCGTGTTGCATTGGCATCTTTTAAGTTCACTTAAATGTCACCTTAAACTGTTAATATTCAGGATCAGTGATATATATATATATATATTCAGGTAAATAATTTCTGAAATTATTAAGTGCAGGACATGGAGTCAGGTGCTTCGGACATGACTTTTTAGGGTCAGACCCGAAATTTCAATGAACATTTGGGTCGAAGACAGTCAACCACTGTGGAATAACCACGTAATGCCCATTCTACAAACAAGTAGTACTACAAGTAGTATGAATCGTATATGGCACATAAATTATACCGTTCTTCCGACATAGGTACTAGCTTAAAAGCCCAGACACGTGTTTCGCCGATGTTTTCTGCTGCTGCGTGACGCAGCAACGAGGGGTTCGGCTCCTCAGTGGGTCCCCCAGCGTTCTCTATGCGGTTTCTGGTATATGGACTCCAGAGAATAATTAAGGAAATAATTTCAGAAATTATTAAGTGCAGGACATGGAGTCAGATGATTCGGACATGACTTTTTAGGGTCAGACCCGAAATTTCAATGAACATTTGGGTCGAAGACAATCAACCACTGTGGAATAACCACGTAATGCCCATTCTACAAACAAGTAGTACTACAAGTAGTATGAATCTTATATGGCACAGGTATTATACCGTACTTCCGACATAGGTACTAGCTTAAAAGCCCAGACACGTGTTTCGCCGATGTTTCTGCTGCTGCGTGACGCAGCAACGAGGGGTTCGGCTCCTCAGTGGGTCCCCCAGCGTTCTCTATGCGGTTTCTGGTATATATATATATATTTGAATAATGGATGGATAATCGTGATACACATATATTAATTTTTCAACAAGTTTATGCATGACCACCTGTGTAAGGAGTATGACGGAACGCCGAGTTTCACACTGGAGGTTTATAAGGGGAATAAGCGGTATGAGTCAAAATCCATTGATGCATAAAAATCCTACTTACGCAGACGCCAGAACGTATAACGAGTCCTCAACACGAAACGAGACGATCCAATATAACAGTATTCAAAATAACAAGTGTGTGTCAAAATTTTCAATGAATTTTTGCTAGTGTTGTCTTGTAGAGGTAGACAGACACCAAATGATAAGACTTTCAATATATTATTGGGTAGAATTCAAAAGGTGATTAGACAAAACTAAGGATATCCCTCATTTCCGATCATCCGTAAACACGTACTCTAATAAAGTTAATTAAATAGATACATGCATTGATGCATGACTTCAAAGTTTAACAAACTGCAAAATTACCTACACCTTAGATGACACGTTCTTGTATTTTTAATAACAGAAAAAATAATATAAATTGGGTATCAAAAGTAGATACGGTCAGAAAACGATGATGCCGAGAAATGTACCTGCAAATGCACAACAGATAAAGGAAAAGCAAATGCAGAAAACTGTAACTGCACAAAACGAGCTTTAATTTAATGAACATTCTACGCGACGTGATGGGAAAATTAAGAAAAACTAGATAGGATCAGAATATGTTATGAAAGTGCTTTAGACAGTAAGTCACTGGAGCGTGTAGTGGCTAGCCTGTTTCTGCATGCCTTGGGTAAATATATGTCATCATTGCAGAAGAAACTGCACTCCATAAAGTAGAGTTGTATGGAAATTGATGTTAGAGTTGAAGCACAAAGAATTAACCGAGCCATATACGTGTGAATAGTCAATATTACCTATCAGATTGACGTTATTGCGTGGCCACAGGTAATTTACTTAGTGACAGTGAAGTAAAAGACGAGATGGAGAACTTGCGCTTTTACAGTACCATTTGAACTGTGCCGGGCTGGTCTATGTTCACGTAGGAATCATTAGCGGGTTTACATTTTCCATAGCCCAATGCAGAACGTTGTGATTTCACGCTCAGGGAAAAGGCCCCCCTAGAGAGACAACTTCATCAAATCAAATTGCGGCTATCTTATATCTTCATCTAACCTAGACGACAAAAAAGTGACTACTTTGTCTACATTGGATTCCCTACCATGTGCTTGGACTAACTTATTGTGTAAACATTTATTCAAGTTGGGCTACTAATTTTCGACGTTAAAACCAGGATGAACTCTATGGTACAGTACGCTTCTGTGTACTATTGTACTGTACAAATAGTACCTTTGTCTGTTACCTCCAGATATACTGAAAGCTTCCTTTAAACAGTTAAATAAATATATAATGCAGTTATCTGTACGTGGCAGAGGGAAGTCGGTCCCAATATTTAAATCGAATTTGAGTCTATAAGCCGTTAAGCAGATTGATTAACTCCACATGAGCGATTTCTTTCTGAAGAATTCCAAATGCAACAATAAGTCAAGTTGAGCATCTAGCAGAATGTTGTTCCGTGTCTTGATCCGGACATGCAGTGACATGTAAAGGTTAATGGAGTGGAAACAGCCTGTGCCTGATTCTGCCTTCATTACCTTACTGCCTCATGACATAGGGCCCCACACTGTTGAAGCGGAAAGCATGTGATGAATGCAGCGCAATTCGATTGCACCATAAAATAAATCTTGTGCAATTTGCTGACACTGTGAAATCTGCACCACGAGGCACACAGTGAATACCTTCGTGCAGAGCGGCTGAACTTTCATCTTTGCAACCGTTCCTAATTCACCTGGAAATACTGACCATTCCATGCATTATTTTGCTAAGATGTTGTAGTTGCAAAGCAAACAATAGAAACATGAGGAAAACGTGTGTTGAGTAATGTTTTTTTATGAATAAAAAGTGTTTATTCTCGAGGGATACAAATATGCGTTACGGAAACGAAATCTTGCACGCGGACACGACGCAGAGGATTCAGCATGGAGTTATACTATTCGTGTTAAGAGCAAATAATCCATACGCACTTCAATAGAGCCTCACCGCTTGTTAAGCCCTGTCACGGAACATTAGGCATTTGTTAACGAAAGAACGTTTCCATACCGGTTCCCCATATAGCCTGGCACCATCTGTTCCATCATCACCAGTGTGCAGTGTCGAACCTTCCCACCAGATAGTGGACGACAGCGCTGTAGGTACAAAAAATGTCACTGACAGGTAAAAAAGCTTCATAATACAAGGATAACCTAAATCGACAGCTTAAACTCCCGTTGACCGATATCCCGATAACATGAACCACTTTCATAAAATTTTGAACAACATGCTGGAACCCAATACATTGATTGAAATGGAAAAAGCCTTCCGACTTGGAAAACGACCCAAAAGACAATCTGAATCAACACGTCCAAGGCCTCTTAAAGTTATCTTGACCAATATTTACAACAACCAAGTGATTCATTGTCACTTGTTCTCCCCTTAAAAATGCCCGTTCCGGATAACCACGCAGTCGACCCAGTAAAGTGGGCTCACGCTCCACCGTAAACACTTTCCGGGCAAACCCAAAAACTAACATTCATGTACACCAATGCACAGAGTATGTTATTGAAACTCGACGAGCTTAAGATCCATGTCTGTGAACTTTCTCCTGATATAATTTCTCTAAAATTAACGTAATTGACCCAACACGTGCACGATTAGGAGGTTACTATGACTGGCTTCCAACTGTTTAGAAAAGACAAGAAAGAGCGTTAAGGAGGAGGCGTACTCACATATGTGAAAAGTTAACTTGCAGTTTTAGACATAACAGATAAAAAGGCGTCCACTTCCGAGGCGATATGGTTATCCATAAAAATGCCACGTTCTTCAAGCCTAGATATCCTGAAATTTTGACGTCCACCGAAAAGAGACCACGTAGTCAAAGATTGCGATTCGGTTGGATATCCTAATCATGGGTGAATTCAATGTGCCTCACATTGACTGGAGCCCTGCCGGCGTACATAGCTCTGATCAAACCTTTGATGGTTGCATTTTGAGCACGACGATAAAACAACTTCTTACACAGCATGTCATTTTTCCGACAAGTGTGCACGAAGGACAACAGGCCAATTGTCTGGACCTCATTCACACGAAGTTGCAGGACAGTATTGACGAAGTGTCATGTATACCGCCGCTAGGTAAAAGTGACCCCGTTGTACTGCGATGGGAGTATTCGCTATTTTCTATACCAGAAAGACCCACAAGAGTCCGAAGAAATATATAATAAGGCAATTTCGGTAGAATGAAGGCCGAACTCATGCGCACTCAGTGGGAAACTTTATTCTTTGGAAACGTAACCGAGGACTTGGTAATGTTCCGGAATGAAATGCAGAGGCAAATTGAAAAATACTGTCCGATTTTTAGAAAGAGGTTAAACAATAGACCGCGATGGCTTACGCCAGACTTAAAAATCGAAGTTAACAAAAAGCGGAGCGGACGGAGCTCCTGCGTCACTAAATGCGTACAAATTGCAGAGAAATCGTGTCAAGGGCCTTATTATTAAAACAAGACAGGATTTTGAAGTGGACCCGCTGAACCCGGCCACTGTCAACCCGAAACGATTGTGCGGTTACCTCAGGCTGAATACACAGAACAAGATCTGATTCCTCTGCTATAGACCGCTGACGGCATTGACCTTACTGAAGACGGTGCAAAGGCTGATCATCTTTCGAAATTTTTCCGGTCAGTTTTCACAAAAGAAACGAGATATGATTACCCGGCCGATGTCTTCGAAGTGGATACAATAGTCGAGACTGCTCCAAGCTTGAATAACGGACAACAACTGCAGCCGCACGAAGGTTCCGAAGACGTTGGTGAAGTTGTCGGTATTGGAGGCTGAAGAAGCTCGTTTGACCAGGTTCAGCATTGACATCGCTGACTTCGCTACCTTTATGCAATATAGGGAGGTTTTAAGCAAGGACATGATCCAGACTCCCAGGTCCTTTGGGCATTCACTTCTTTTAATGGAATGCCATTTAGTCTATAAAACATACGATTTGAAGGATTGCTTTTGCCGACTCATATGATCTTGCCCTTGCTCTCATTGAACGGCAAGAGCCAGTCATTTGATTATTTTTGGAGTCGATTTAAGTTTGCCTGCAAGTTCTCTTCGACAGTCACGGTTTGAATGACGCACCAAAAGCTTGATCTCATCGGCAAACATGGCAATATCGCAGTCCAGTTCGTTGGCACAATCGTTGAGGTAGACAATGAAGACAAAAGGGCTGAGAACAGAGCCTTGGGGAACACCACTTTCAACCTTAACCCTGGCTAACTTTTTGTCGCTGATATGGATAATTTGTGAGCGGCCAATTAGGAAGTTTTCTATCTATGTCATCAGTTTACCACTTACTCCTATGTGGTTGAGTTTATAAATAGAAGGCGGTGGTGCGGCACGCTATCGAAAGCCTTGTTGAAGTCAATGTAGACTGAGCGCACCGTATTGCCTCTATCGACCGCCTCATTCCAACTTTCTAAACCGTAGGGCAATTTTGTGGCACTGGACCTACCTCTACGGAAACCATGCTGGAAACTCGAAAAGCAGATGGTTATGTTCTAGGACCTGCATTAGTTGTTGCTTAAGATTTTTTCCATGATTTTGAAGCAATTTGAAGTAAGGCTGACCGGTCGATAATTGCTTGCGGAGACCCGGCTTCCACCTTTATAGAGTGGCGTAATCCATGCGGATTTCCAATCAGCTGGTAGACCTCCGGTCTCGAAGGATGTTTGGAAAAGCGTAGAGAGTGGTTTTGCCAACTCTCTTGCGAGCTATTTCAAGATCTTGGCAGGTATTTCAGCGGGAACCGGTGACTTCGATTCCTTTAACCCCAAAAGTTCCTTGAGGACAACAGTTTCGGTGAATTGAACAGTCTTGACTATTGTATCGGCAGGGTAATCAAATCTCATTACCTTTGTGAAAACTGACCGGAAAGATTTCGAAAGATGATCAGACTTTGCACCGTCTTCAGTAAGGTCTATGCCCTAGGAGGTCCTCGACAGGGGTATAAGACCCTTGTTTCGTGTATTCAGCCTGAGGTAACCGTACAACAGTTTCGGGTTGACGGTGGCCCGGTTCAGCAGGTCCACTTCAAAATCCTGTCTTGTTCTAACAATAAGGCTGTTGACCCAATTTCTCTGCATTCTATACGCATTTAGTAATATCGGAGCTCCGTCCGTAATCAATTTTTTCATAATCTCTTTTTTTGTTTACTTCGATTTTTAAGGCTGGCGTAAGGCATCGCGGTCTATTGTTTAATCTCTTTCTAAAAATCGGACAGTGATTTTTGATTAGCCTGTGCATTACGTCCTGGAACGTTCCCCAGTCCTCGATTTTGTTTTTAAAGAATAAAGGTTCCCACTGAGTGCGAATGAGTTCAGCCTTCATTCCACCGAAATCGCCTTGCCATATATTCCTTCTGACTCTTGTGAGTTTTTCTGGTATATAAAATAGCGAGTACTCCCATAGCAGTACAATGGGGTCACTTTTACCTAGCGGCGGTAGACATGACACTTCATCGATACTGTCCTGCAACTTCGTGTGAATGAGGTTCAGACAATTGGCCTGTTGTCCCTTGTGCACACTTGTCGGAAAAATGACATGCTGTGTAAGAAGTTGCTTTATCGTCGTGCTCAAAAGGCAACCATCCAAGGTTAGATCAGAGCTATGTGCACCGGCCGAGCTCCAGTCAATATGAGGCGCATTGAATTCACCCATGATTAGGATATCCAACCGTGTCGCAATCTTTTCAAGCTCATCTAGCAGAAAAGCATTGACTACGTGGTCTCTTCGCGGTGGACGGCAAAATATCAGGACATCTAGGCTTGATGAACGTGGCATTTTTATGGAAAACCATATTGCCTCGGAATTAGATGCCTTTTTATCTGTTATGTATAAAACTGTAAGTTCACTTTTTACAAATATGAGTACGCCTCCTCCTTAACGCCTCCTCCTTAACGCCCTTTCCTGTCTTTTCTAAACAGTTGGAAGCCAGTCCTAGTTACCGCCCGATCGTTCACGTGTTGGGACAATCAGGTTCATGTTAGGGAAATTATATCAGGAGACATTTCACAGACATGAATCTGAAGTTTGTTGAGCTTTGATAAAAAACTCTGTGCATTGGTGTACATAAATGTTAGTTTTCGGTTTGCCCAGAAAGTGCTTACGGTCGGGTGCGAGCCCCCTTTACTGGGTTGATTGCGTGTTCATCCGAAACGGGCCTTTCCAGGGAGAGAACAATAGACAATAATTCACTTGGTTGTTGTAAATAAGCAAATTTTCTTCCCATTTGCTTAACCGCTGCCTCATTTCGGTGAAAAGTTAATGACTTTTTTTCGTTCCACAGGTGACGAGTCCCGTTTGAGTTTTTTAACTTGAAGCGCTTAGACAGAATGAGCCTGGCTGCATGGCTATTGGTCAAGATAACTTTAAGAGTCTTTGGACGTGTTGATTCAAACTGGCTTTCGGGTAGTTTTCCAAGGCGGAAGGCTATTTTCAGTTCGATCGACGCATTGGGTTCCAGCAAAAATTTCAAAATTTCATGACAGTTGTTCATGTTATCGGGATATCGGTCTACGGGAGTTTAAGCTGTCGATTTAGGTTATCCTTGTATTATGAAGCTTTTTTACCTGTCAGTGACATTTTTTGTACCTACAGCGCTGTCGTCCACTATCTGGTGGGAAGGTTCGACACTGCACACTGGTGATGATGGAACAGATGGTGCCAGGCTATATGGGGAACCGGTATGGAAACGTTCTTTCGTTAACAAATGCCTAATGTTCCGTGACAGGGCTTAAAAAGCGGTGAGGCTCTTATTGAACTGCGTATGGATTATTTGCTTTTAACACGAACAGTATAACTCCGATGCTGAATCCTCTGCGTCGTGTCCGCGTGCAAGATTTCGTTTCCGTAAGGCATATGTGTATCCCTCGATGATTACCACTTTTTATTCATAAAAAACATGACTCAACACATGTTTCCCTAATGCTTGCATTGTGTGCTTGGAGAGCCTGGACGGTGAAGGACATCAACATCCACGAAACGGTTCAAAAGCGATTAACCAAACTTGTCCTTGGACATGGGTCAACGCCTAATGAATTTCGGCTGTCGAGTCTCAATCTCTTTCCCTTGCGCTATAGATAGCTTCTGGGGGACCTGATACTATCATTCCGCATGCTACGAGTTCAGGAGTGTTGTCTTGTCCCAGGTGACTTTTTCGAGTTTGAAACAACAACGAACTTGAAAGGTCATGCTTTCAAATTACGCATAAATGGAGCTAGGCTAGACACTCAGAAGTACTTCTTCTCCAAAAGAGTAATCTAAGCTTAAAATAATCTTCCTCTGCCTGTTGTTATGTTGGAATACCTGGTGGCTTTAAAACGAAAGTAAGATCGATATAATGGTGCGAGCTACAACTCAAACTGAAAACTCAAAAGACGACGTCAGAAAAAAAGGTATTTATAATACTATTTTTGAGAAACATATCTTTATTTTTATTATTTTTATTCAAGGGCGCGCACTTCCATAATTCCCCTTCAGAAGTCCCCGAGGTCTTCCCTGCTTAACTATCGGCACACCCTGGTTACACTCTGATCGTTCGTTTCAGCCAAACCCGGCAACCATAATCCATGCGGCATAAGAGCATGTTCCCTGGGTTTGAACCGCAACGGACTGAGGAGGATATGGGCAGATATTTCTGCCTTGAAATCACTCGGCGGACTCTGCAAACAGCAAGGTAGTGTCTGGCTGCATCTTCCGCACTTCGGTGATTATCCATGTGACCTCCGCGGTGCCCCCCCGTTGGACACCAATTTTTTCCCCCAAGGGTGGCAGTTTTTTTCTCCTAAATATCACTGGGAGCTTTATTACACGTTCTGCTATTATTCAACTCTATTCCATCCAGTTGTGCCATATCAATTGGCCTTGTCAACCTCCTGAGATACTATTTTTAATACCACAACTCGCATGTAGAAATAGAGAATTCAAACTTAACTCACCTATATCTTCCTCAAATACATTGATACTGATACCTCTTGAAGCGAGAAGGTGGCTTTATATATGAAGACATGAAGCGTTTCTAAAAGTAGAAGGCTGGTGATTGTTGCTTCTCCACGCTTGTGTTCGTCCGTTTAGAGAGACTTTAATGTGGCCCCACGCCTGTCGAACCAAAGTAAACAATTTCGTAATACAGCGGTTATAACTGGCTAGCCCGCCGTGGACATTATCTGTAGGCTCTCTAATTCACCTTCGATTGTTTTTTATAAGGTCAGAAGAACAAATAACCTTCCAACCTGAAACAACTTACGTTGACAGAGGATATGCGATTTCCAAACAAAGCCTTATACCGTATTCGAATGTTCTGCGTTTAAAATTTCCGCAGATTACTTCCGCTACTAAACCCATGATCCAACGCCGTCCAGAAAATAAATTTAAATTTCTGCTTTCTCAAACAAACCAGTTCGTTTTCGATATCTTATTTAAAATATTAAATACACAAAATAAAATGGTTATTTGACAGTTTTATCTATCATAAACAGTGTTTCCCAACACATCTATGACAATATCAAAAGTTTGTCTTGCAGGCAGTCTTAAACATTAAACCGAACATTTACCAATAAGTTTAGAAAACCAAACAAAATCAACCAGAAATCGGTAATTTTCTATATGCAAGCTGAACTCGGCATAAGAAAAGAAAGATTCAGTGACCGGAATATCCATCTGCCACACCTTAACATGTCTGGAATCAAGTTCGCGTTTTCAGACAAGCCAAATAGTCTTTTCGTGAAGCACGACCGCGCAGCGAGTGAGTGGCACAACCCGGTAATCGGTTAACTTCAAACATAGCTTTCGTGTACGCCGAAAGATGGGATATGGAAGTGTTGTCCCAGGAAGTAAGTGGGCTTTCCATTTTTTCCGAAAGTACAAGAGAAGCGGCCGTTTCCAGGTGGTGGAAGAATAGATTGACAAGACGCAACCGAGAGACGTCCCAAATGCAGCCATGTACTACATCATACTTAAATTTGGCCACAGCACTCATGTCCTCTAGGTTAATTCGCAAATGTTGTCTGATGATAATCTCATTGGTTGCTTTTATACGTTCCTGTGGAGAGAGAGAGAGAGAGAGAGTGAAAGATAGAGCAAAAACGACAACAGAAAGACATTCCAAAGGGTACAAAAGAGATAAAAAGCGAAGTGAGGGTAAGCGCAAAGTGATAGCCTCGGTATTCTTCCTAAATGATGATTGAGCAGAAGCCTTGCACATATGAGGCTACGTGGATCTGGTCCTTCTCCGATGCCGTCCGCGTTCATGACATTCAGGAGAAAAAAATATACAGTGTCGTATTCCACTTTTAATATATGAACTCGTAAGTAGTACTTATTTTAATATTCACAGAGGGCTTATTTGTAAACATACCCAAAGTTCCAAATTATATCTTACAGTTGGAAAGTGAAGATCACAAGTTAAGTTCGTCTCTTGTGTACGTTGCAATTCATCGAGGGTACAGCCAAGTATGACAAGATTATTGTAATTATTTATTGTGCATCGTGTGAATGTAGTTTCACTGTGGTGAATTTGTAAACCTAGTTTTCCAATATGTTGCAGCAGGTGCCGGATATCCAGTCCGTCCATTTTACACTCATAATACCCTGGAAGGACGTAGAGATAAAATCATAAAACGGTTTAGGTTATTATATTTGAAATGTATATATTAGCCGGTGTGCCTTCAGAAGGCAAAACGTACAGTGAATTCAGTGTGCTCATCAAAAAACAACATCAACACCAATTATGAATTCAAGCATGCACTTAAAATACAAAATCGCAAGTCTGCTTCCTTCCGTCATCAATAGGCAATGCTATTTTCTGCATTCATTTCTGGGCAAAATAAATCTTATAATTGACGTACGAATCTGCTTATGAACAATAATATTTTCTGCATGCCTGTTGAGAGTGTTTAAAAGCGGAGCACAACAGAATAAATTCGGGCGTCTAAGAATCATCTCGACATGCACAAATTAAATGTCCCACAAACTATTAACCAAGGACCATAGCATGATTAGTCATAACGTGCAGGCACTCGTTAAAATTAGAAGGTTGCCTATAAGTATAATAAAATAGAATATGCTCAAATCTTATCAAAGGGGCGCGGGTTCAAGGCTCGGATGTTGGAGTTACGTATGTATGGCTGATGACGGCAAATGAGTCATTAATGGTCATTTCCGTCTCCCTTTTCTTTTATATCCATTTTTAATCAGCCACTGTGCAGCGGTTTGCAGGGCCCTAGCATGAACCCAAGGCAAAGATGGATAAGTGAGTCGCGTGAGCGATCGCTGAGCGGTTGTCAACGAAATATGACTTTGTTCTTTTAAAAATGCATGCCTATTGGGTTTTATTAACTATTTCAGAAGACAAGTGATAACTTACTGAATCATAGGGCAAAAAGTCATGTTTATCATTAGACCTTAATATAAAACAAAAAATATTTTTAAATAACCGGAAATAGCAGTTCACATAAAACTTAATAAACTTCATAGTAGTTAACCAAACTAGAATAACATTGCTTAATGATTTGGCAATCTAACTAAAAAGCTTGTAGTATGTCAGGTTGATTCCACCGTTTAAAATATTCTACAGTTCAAATTAACCACATAAGAGATTGTTTATTTTTTGTCAGTGTTGCAAAATCGTATGTAGGTCTCCACTTTCTAACAGTAAACACAATGATCGCATATAAAAACTTTCCTATCATTAATTTTCATTTAGTCCTTAATTTTTATTAGACCGCAGCTTCTAGCTATAACCTCCTTTAGCAGGGCACTGCGTGACCATCATTTGACATAAAACAAATGCTATGGTTAAAATTATTTATTTTTAATTACTTTTTAAATTGTATGGAACACAAACAGGTGCAAAATTTACCGTCATATTTCTTGCAGCCCCATACGCATGGTGCAGACAACAGCAGTTGTAGTAAGGTAGACAGTCGTTGCATCGAGCCGTTGTAAGTGTGTGCATTGAAAGCAACTCATGCACCACATCAATTTATAAAGTGCTCAGCGCTCTATTTCACCCAATACAAATAAACAGCACTCAGGGGACAATAATGTGCATTTGGTAGATAAATAAAATCCTTCAAGGCACAGCTAAAACAGTACTTCTTTCAAACAGCCTTGTTAATTCGCATCTATTACATTTGATATTAATGTGCAAATGAACATTTGTTCCTTTTTAACTTCAGACTTATTTTCTTGTCAGCAGGACGCCTACCGTGGTTCTAAATGCAAAGTGGTGGATTTGGTAACTGACAACAAACAAAGATTATTGGTTCGCATCCCATATTCTGCTTATCGGGGATTTCATCGGGCCGGCTGACCACGGTTAAAAAATAATTAATGCCCACAAAAGGCCTAATTTTTATATTATTTACAACACTTATAGTAGAATATGTTTGTTATAAATTTTGATGTTTTTTTTTCAAATTTATGATAATAACTTAGAACAGAGTCTATTAGGATTTGAATAGCTGAACATTTGGAAATATAAAAAATTTTGTAAATTTCACGTTAAAATGGCAGCGTGTAAATCCCTTTAAAGATGCTGCCGTTGACTGAAACAAAAGGCCTCTTAGCCTACGGCACAATCCTATTCATACAAGAGAAAGGAATTTGTATCCAAATAAAGCACATGTAGTTGCTTTTTCAAAAGCACTAAACTTATGTCCCTCTGCAGTTATAGTTCACATATTTTAGGAATATTTAAACTGTTTGGAAGCGAAAGCTTCCTTCTCTTGGGTAGAAAATAAAAAACGCGATGTGTTGTTAAGGTGTAAAAAAGTAAAATGTTACAAGTTTCGCTGTAACTGATATTTGCCTTAAAAAACAAAGCTAGTAATAATAATAAGGGTTTAGTTTTTAAAAATATCCAACTTTAATATGCTCTTATGACTTTAAAGTGCTCATTCACGTACTGCTGGTAAAGTATCCATAATTTCCCACGGGCAATTTGCAAACGTAAAATCCCACATACTGTCTTCCTGATAATAAATCAACTGGATACATGTGATATACGGAAAATACGCTGCCTGTATGTTAAAAACCCTGAATGGAGATGCAAGAGCAGGTCGAATTCAAATGTGTTCGCGAAGTACTTCTTCTCCAAAATAGAAGTCAAAGCTTGGAATAATATTTTTCTGGATTTTGTTATATTGGAATCGGTGGAGGTATTTAAGCGAAAGTTTGATCGATATAATGTTGCGAGATACAACTCGAAGTGAAAGCTTCAAGAGAGACGTCAGAATTAAGGTGTTTATAATACTACTAACTATATTCAAGTAACATTTCTTTAGGTTTATTATTTTCATTCGAAGTCTTGCAGTCACCCATAATTCCCATTCGGAGGTCCTTGAGGTCTTCCCGGCTCAACTATCGGCCTACCTTAGTAAAACCATGAGCGTTCGTATTAGCCGAAACTGGCGGCCATAGTCCATGTGGTCTAAGAGCGTTCTCTCTTGGTTTGAACCATAACAGACCGAGCATGATCTGGGCGGATATTTCTGCCTTGATATCTCTTGGCGGACTCTGCAACCAGCAAAAGAGTGTTTGACTGCATTTTTCGAACTTCAGTGATGATCAAAATGACCTCCGCGCTGCTCCTAGTTGGACTTCACCCAAGTGTGACAGTTTTTCCCAAAATATAGATGGAGGTTTTTTAACTGTCTGCTCTTTTTCAACTCTGTTCCACTCAGTTGGCTCATATCAATTGGTCTCGTCAACATCCCGAGACACTATTTTTTGATACCAAAACTCGCATGTTCAAATAGGAAATTCAAAGGTTACTCACCTTTATCTCCCTCAAATATACTGATACTGGTGTACTGATGAAAATGCCTCTAAACCAAAATATGCCCTTTTCCTAAGTATACAATTTAAGACCGTCATTTACATAAACTGACCAAAAGGAAATTATTTTAATGAATGTTTTACATAAAAATATATTCAATTTTAAAAAAGGATCTTAACTCCATGGAAAAATATCTTCTTATTTAGCAATCAATTTTTATAGAGTGCAAAGTTTGTACGCAGCTGACAGATAACTGTTTAAAAACCAAACATTAAAGGGGATGGATTTATCCGGGGATTATGATGCACGCTAATGAACGTCGCAACTCTTCTTTACTAATATTAGCTTACCGAAATCACATTTTATAATTTAAATGATCATTTAAGGACAGAACCCAGCTAATTTTGACGATTGGAAATTGCAGTGGTTAACACTCGGTTAAATGGTTAATGGAAAAAAAACCTCATTTCAAATTATACGTGGTTTTAATTTTTGTTTCACCCAACTTCTCAATTTATCATCTCTTGCTCACACTCAATATCGTTCAGGCTGGTGTGACATTCGCATTTTATGTAGTCATTTAAATTTTCAGAAACATTAACTAAAACGGCTGGCTTATCGTGAAGTTTCTAAAATTTTGTTATTCTTTATGCTATAAAGCCGGCCATGAATTGTTTTCCTTGGCAGTCTTTGTTGAACGTAGTCCCGTTATCTACACTTTTTAAAGATTTTGATGGCCGTAACCATTTTCAAAACTTGAATGATCACTAAGGAATATTTTCGCTTATTTGTTGGCCTTCAATATAGGAATGGCACTAAAGTAGTTTTTATTTCATCTGCATTTTAATGCGAAAGGGATCACAACTAGACGTGCTTCAGCAAATCAAACATCTTGATCTTTTGTTGACCTTCATTTCTGCCCCATCAGAAAAGTGGTTGTTTTATTTAGTACATCATCGGGTCCTGTAACTTGACCGAAAATACCCTCGCCCTTTTAAATGATCCCATTTAGTGACGATAGGATGCTCGTCGACATGATAACTTCGTGAAAGATTTTGAGACTTTACACCTTGTTTTCCTCCATGATTGAAATCCTCAATCAGTAGTGTAAGAAATTACCTCGGATGGTTATAAAAAACAGTGTAATATTAATGGTTTCACGGTTGCCTTTGGGCTTCTCTATGCACATCAGTTATTTGCTGTTGAACTTTGCTGAAGTAACCGTTGTTGCGCAAATGCAGATCTTGGTACGTCAACTTAATTTAAAGAAATATTTACTATCAATCAAATAGACAAACAATGTCTGTGCTTCGATTTAAGCCTATAAGACTAAAATATTTTGCGTTGACAATGCAAAGATACATTCATAATGTTTATCTAGTGTGACAATTCTGTCCCTAAATAAAAGTTATAACAGCAGTGGATTAAGCCCTCCTAGATGGCGTGATTTATCGATTCGCTACCCCCTTTTCCTAACTTATTTAGAAAAAAGATTTTGCATACAAACTGGAAAAGAGTATCAGTAAAATCCAAATACCATCTTTTACATAAAACCCCTTTTAAATATGCTTATAAATGAATGATTCAACATATTTTTCATACTCGGAAATACTGCAACTAGACACTTCAAAGGATGATTAATTAGGGCGGCTAATGTAACGAAAGATTTCCAGTCCTCATCAAGATGACACCACAGTGAGCACTTTAAATTAAGCTGAATTCAATCCCGGAAATGTTTGGTATATCCTGCAGAGCAGAATTCCCTTCAGCAATACGCATGCCTTCGCTTCTCCCTTATTCTACCAAACGCTGTGCAATAGCAGGCACGGTACGCTTCATTTTTTCAGTCACCGACTGATTTCCATCCTTGAGTGTGCCACCGCCAGGCACATGCATGTAGGTTAACTTCAAGATGAGCAGTTTCAGTAATGAATGTTTGTATTGCTTCTTCGCTGAAGTGGTTTAGAAATGAGTAAGGGCTACAAAGTTTAACTTATCCTAACCTGATTTAATGCGGAAAGGCAAGTAAATAGCTGCTGGCACAGGTGCCAATTCGTTTTTCACAATAAATAATGTTCTGCTTATGAAGTAAAAAATCCCTCTTCACGTCAAAAAAAAACAATTTGCCTTTAATCAGAACATCTTTGGCGCATTTTGTTTCTCGGACAACGAGCTTCACCGGAAAACAAAACCGTGCTCAGTACTCTACAGTGGAGGCATTAATGACCTGCGTGCAAATATGACCGACTGAATTCTCGCTGTTTGCCGCCCAAAGGGAGATAAAAGGCACAGCCCACACGTCAGCGTTTTTTCTCAAAGGGCCAATTTATTCGGGCTTATTGTGTGCTGTTGCTGTGACAGTTGATACTTTACATTTTCATCGCCGCAGCTCGAGTTTCATATTGTTTTCCCGTTTATGCTCACGTTTCACAAGAAAACTTACTTTTAGACGTTCGTATTTTGCGTCAAATTCATAGTTTCTTTAAGGCAGCTGAACTAGCATGCCAGCAAATGCAGAAGAGGAAGACTAAACATTTGTGAGTAACCATCACATGTCTTACAAATACACGTCAGTTATCAGTATGCGAACGCAAGTGGAATCTCAGTGTTCGATGCATATATTAAGCGATCAGAGTCAATTAATGGTTCAAACTTTATTTCCCATAATTGATTTCCGCCTGAAGTATATTTCGCTGAACGTGACGCCAACAGTTCAAAGCAAAGTGTATTTCTAGAGACGAAACAACCTAGAATCCCAAACCATGGAGCTAGCTATTCCTCACTTATGTGAAGAACTTATCTGAGCTCGTCAAAAGACAGCTAAATGCACCACAGTCAGATAGCATGGCAGCGTAAAACTACTTTGCATACCCAGCTTGGGCATTTAAACAAGTTTCTCAAGGTCAGATGGAAACAGGCGCAGCCATTAATGACGCCAGTTGGAAAACTACACATTTTTAAAGGGTAATATTTAACTGTAGTGGTGCTTTGTTCATCTATGTGGTTGAAATTAAACAGATGTAGTATAGTTAACATTTGCACAGTAAATTTATTTTTTTACAAAATCATTTTCAAATATTTGTCATAAAAGGTGAATACAGAACTCATAAATGCCCAAATATAGTTGGTCAAAAATAGGCACCCACGTGTGAAATTTCTGTCAAGGAACCCTGTAAAAACGTAGGCCCATCGTACGGAGTAATGTTTATTTGCGGCAACTGTATACCAATATCATGGCAGTATTTTGTAAATATCAATAAATTTATGTCCAAAATGTCCTTATTCCCTGTCACCATATGATATGTTAACTGACACTGCAAGAATCATTAGGTTAACATAATAATTAACTTAGAGCAAGCGAATAGAGCAGGATTTATAGGACCCAACAACCTGCACGACAGCTCATTAGTTGCATCCTGTCGCTGTATAACAAAAAATAACGAATAAGTAAATACAGGAAATTTAAATTCATACGGAAAAATCGATGCAAAACGGCCAGGTCAGTGGTTAAGTTCCCAACGGCTAATTAATAAGTTAGTCACTTCAAAATTCATAAGACGGATAAGTGGGGGAAGGACAAAGTAAAGAGACATGTTTAAATCAAGGAGCTAGAGTTTATAACGGAAGACCTAGGCTGACCAAATGCTCCCAATGTTAACGCAGGTCAGGTTTCAACCGCCGTATATAGGCAACTTTCAAGTAGCAAAATGTACGAGCCTTTCGGGACTGAACAAGTACTCGGAAGGATGTTTTGGCGTCAACGGAGTGACCAGTATCAAGCAGGCGTTTAGTACAGGGAGAATACGAAATTTCGTATTCTGCTTTAGACTCCACCTGGGCAAGTGTTCAGTTGACCTGACTGCCAATTGCCTTTGCGTTCGACCGAGATACTTGCATCCGCAAGTGCATGTGAATTCATCAACGTCATTTGAAGTGGTGTGCCTTGGGAAGGCATCCTTAGCTCGTGGGATTGGCAGAGGATTAGTTGTAGTGCAACCTATGAGTTCGGCAGCATTGTATGTCCCTTCAATGGTGCATCATAGCCACCATCTCATAGTTTGTAGAATTTTTGTCACTCCTAAACGACAACGATATACGAACGGGCTTTTTCGGAACGGAATTTTCCGTCAATTTTGGCCGTAGAGGGTTGCTATATTTGTTAATAAACCGTGCCAGATATCCTCGCTTAAGTTAAATTGATTTAAGGCTGGTTTTTTAATGTATCAACAATAAAGATGTTTCTTGCTCTTTAAAGAATAATTTTAACCGCGTTGCGTTTCCAGTGTATTGGTACGAGACTCAAGAAATGCAGAAATTGTCCTTTCATGTATTCTTATGGAAAATGCTTCGTCTTATTGCTTCAACTTCTTTTCTAAACATGCGAACATTCAGGAAGGACATTTTTTATCTTATTGCTTTTCGATGATACATTTGATCATTGGGTAGAGGTTATATCAAGTAGAAAGTAATTTTTCTGCCTCTTTAATTTATTCAACAATCGCGAACACATAATCTATATATCTTCGGTATAATGAGATCGTTTTCAATTTGGAAGAGATTTTATTCCAGATGTTCCATAAGGACCAAGTGGACTTCCCATTGCTACGCCATCAATTGGTTTATATAATTGGCCATTTAATAGAAATTGGACGTTCTAGATGCACAATGTTTATCATTGCCGTAATATTTCAGACGAAAGGCGAGTTTAAAAAGCATAAGAACAAATAAAGTTAATTATTTCATCCAATTGTATTTTAGAAAATAGTAATTTAACGTCCCTGATTTCTTCAGTGAATTAAAACCTGTCTCTTTGCCTATAAGTCGAGAGCTGAAGTATAACTGGCTCTATTTCTCTGACTAGCTACTGTGCTAGTCTGTGGTGAAGTGAATTATACATAGAAGGAATCGATATTAGATGGATATCCTTTTTAAGTGATTTTGGTAAACCATTTAGTTAATGAACATATAAACCTGTAGATTCTAGTGAGAGCGCTGTTTTGAAATCCATTAGATTATTATATATTAGTATATATTATGGAAACCGTTCAAGTTCCATTATTTTTATTCGTTTCTCTTGACAAGAAAGTCGTCTTACCAGAAATGGCAAAGTACGATAAGAGCTAATCGGATGCCTTAAGCATTGGCCGAGAAACTTCACAGCATTTCAAATATTCTGAAAGGGTGGACAACCTCATTTAGGAGTTAATAAGTGGATTATTTTACCGTGGTGATATGACATTGTAGTAAGAAAAATACAGCTAAAATAACAAATGTAACACCAGTTGTAGAAGGGAATTGTCAGGAGATATGTTTAAAAGTCAGTTTGTCTTTCTTAAGCAAAAGCCGGAAAAATTAAACAGGAGAAAAACTAGAAAAATAAGAGGAAGCATGTAGACATCTATACACCAACATATGTTGGGTGGAAGTGTTTGCTATGAGCGTAAACGAGGAAGGTAGTAAAGTACTCTATGGATGTAAGATAAAGGATTTAAATATGTAAAGAAAATGAGATTTTAGATGTCCTAGTAACACCGAGGTACAGAAATCAGGATATGGCCTTTGAAAGACTGGCTAACGATTCAGGATTGCAGAGAAAAAACAGGTCGGAAAACACACTGGACTGATTTCTGATTATAAAATACGTGCATCGTTTTTAAAAGATGGTTACTTTAGCGTATTTTATTGCCTTTGACTAAAGAGTTCATTAAAATGTCGGCTTTGAATCTCTACGAGAATCTAAGTAATTCTGATAACAACGAACAGGTGTGCTCCAGGATGCAGTTCAGAAGAAGAAGAAGAAGAAGATGGGATCGCTGGAACATGCTGTTAATTGGCCTGACGTTTCGAATTCTCTCTGGCAGCCATCGTCAGATAAAATTGCAGAAAACAGGGCTATGGGCACAAGGTGCGCAGTATTTAAAAGGCATGGTTGCCGGGTCATCACAGGCTACTCCGCACACAATTGGCCGAGCACTAGGCAGCAATGAGGAGGAAAGATACGAAGTCCCATGTCGCGACTCATACGACCGGGGCCCAGCCACACTTTCAAGTTTCATGTGGCCTTAATTCTCGCCAGAGGTAAAAACCGCTTGAGGTGTGAAGTACAAGAGTCACCATATTCTAGTGATCGCTTATTCTTCTCCTTCTAGACAGGCATATGTCGATGTTAAGTCATAAGTGTGGAGGAAGAACAGTTACAGGGTTAATATCAAACCTTGAATCACTCTGCAGCTAACTCGTACTGAGTTAATTTCGACGAATTTACTCTGTTAGCACCTGCAAAACTTGGACTGTCACGGCAGATTAGCTAATATACTGGCTTGAGGTATCCATGAGATTCTATATGGAATTCACTCGGTGACGGATACTTTGTTTGTCTACTGCTGCTGTAGACCTTGTGCACTTTTCAAAATCGAAAGCAGTCTATTTTTGAATTTTAGATGTTCTGAAAATATATCTTTGCTACTAAAAACGCGCATTTGAGATTAAATATACTACAATTACGTAAGTGTGCGTTATTTCTTAGGCATATTCTGGCATATGCTGCTTATTCTCCTGCTACCTAAACGGTCAAATCTAAGCACGTAGTACTTGCTAGAGATACAATAAAGAAAACCGAAAACATGGTATACGAAATGGCATTAACTCATCTATTTTTATTTAAGTTCGTTTTATTTCCGGCATGTTTCAACAAACAGGATTCTGCAATAATGACCACCAAAGGTAAAGATGCTTTACCTGACAGATAGGATTATTTTTCCCCCACAATCAGAAAACCTTCCAAGCCAGTCAGTCATCTGATGTGTGAGTGGACACATTTGCTGACGGGTCGGCGTACCCGTCTTCGCGTGCCACAGCACGACCTGGCCCCTTAACACACACACACCAGGAGTCACTTAATCAGGGGATATGGAGAAGCCATCGCCGTTCGACTCCCAGTCCACTTGTCAGCCACTCGACGCACAGCACATACACTTGGATGGCGGTGTGAATTGGTGTAAACGTCAGATTGGCAGCCTCCAAGCCACGATTGGAGAAAATTTGCGATATTCCCAAGTATGTGGGGATGGTAAGGGTATTGTCCATGTATTGGTATAGGTAGTGTGTGCTGATGTGGCTAAGCCTCCGGTGGTTTACATCAGGTTTTCGTGGAGGCGCATGTGTCCTAATAGACCCATGCGGTGTGTAAGAGTGCGGGAGAAGTGAGGGTAGTTGAGGAGGGCACGTCGATGGTATGTCGGAGACCCAGGCACTGGTTCATCAGCCTCCATGTGATGGATTCGCATGTGGCCGACCGGGCTGATGAGTGATTTGAATTTACTGGTGCAGTGATTGCAGAAGAAATCGGGAGGGACTGGAATGATGTCATGGCAGGAGTGGAGGGTGTGCATAGGCTATCGGTGTTGTTGGCATTGCGGTGAATTCCGCTGTCATAGATGCGCATGTGACCGAAAAGCCCATGCGATGAGTGAATGCGCGAGGACAGTCAAGGCAGTGGAGGCGGAAATCTCTACTGTGTGTTGGTGCTCCAGGCACTAGTTCTCCAGTCTCTGTACGATGAATTCGCAAGTGACCGACCAGGCCGATGCATGAGGAGGGAGTGTGGTCGCAATGAGGACAGTTTATGAGAGAGTCTTCATGGCTGATGTGGTGGTGGCGTCGGCGGCGGCGGTGGTGATGGTGGTAGAGGTAACAGGTTATGCATATTCGGATGTGGTCTCTATGATGGTGGGAGAATTGGAATTGATGACAGGAATGAGGGTGGGGGACTCCGAAGGACGGAATGCAGAATTTGACGTAGAAGTTTGAAATGTTGTATTTTTGGTGCATTGCGTTCGGAGATATCCAAGCAAGCCAATTCGCGCGCAGAAGATGCGTTGACATCGCAGGCATTATGGAAAAGTCTGTGCATTTGAGGTGTTAGTCCGGGGCACTGGTGACTTTCGTGCCGCTCTTTAGGACTAAGTGACGGCAATCCGGTTGGTCTCATAGATTGCTGAACCAATCTTCACGGATATTCTCCATGCTGGTATATCCTGTGTGAGGTCCTCCGAGGTCGCCTGGTTGATTTGCAGTTGTGTCAGAGATTTCTTCGAAGTTTCCTTGTAGCGTCGTTTTTGACCTTCCTGTCGGCGAGCACCCGTAGCGACATCTTCGTAAAAAGGTCGTTTGTGTAGTGCTCGTTGTCAATTCTCACAAGTTGGTCGCTTCATCGCAGTTGCACTTGCCTCAGCATAGAGTGCATGCTGTGGATTCAAGTCAATTCCAGGACCTCCCTGTCAAGGATCCTGTCTTGCCATCTCAGCTTCAGTATACTGTGGAGGCAGCTGAGATGGCAGTGATTAAGCTTCCTGGCTTGGTTCGTGTAGACGCTCCAGGTCTCGAATCCGTTAAGGTGTGTCGGCACGACATCAGCCTTGTACACCTGTTCTGTGTTCAGATGAATACCGTGGCTATTCCTCACGGAGGCCTGCAGTCTGCCGAAAGCCTTACTGGCTTTGGAGATTCGTTGGAAACCGCGTCATCGATTCTCATGTTCCCTGACAGCGTGCTTCCTAGATAAACGAAGGTTTCCACATTTTGGAGTTCAGCGCCTTTGACAATGATTTGGGGAACATTGTATTCCGCGCAGGATGGCGGTTGTTCCATGAAAACCACTCTGCATTTACTGCTTGTTGATCCAAATTTGGCACAGCCTCTGAAGGTAAGTTCGCATTTACTGGCCCGGATGGTTTCTGGTAGGGAAAGCGGCAGATCCAGACCATTTTTCGTGTCCACTTCAGGAAGTCGGTTAATAACAGCATCGGAGATGGCTGATGAGCAATTAAGGACACTTCTGAAGTGCTCGGCCCAGCGCTTCAGAATTTGCGATTACTCTGTCAGCAGTGATGCGCCGTCAGAGCTGAGCAGCGGTGCGGTCCCCTTGATTCACGGGTCGAAGATGGCCTTGATGGCTTTAAAAAACGTTTTTTTATTTCATTGCGGTCCGCATAACCCTGGATTTCCTCAGCCTTTCTGATCATCCAAGCCTCCTCCACCTTCCACAACCGTTGCTATACACGGCGGGGGCATCTCAAGAAGGCTACTTTGGTGGCGTCAGTCCAAAGGTTCATGTAGGTTTGTGTAGTCATTTTCTTTGCGAGTAAGGTGCTGATGTCGGTGTCATTTTTGTCAAACCAGTCCTGGTGTTGACGGCCTGCGCCTCTGAGGACTTCGAAGGCGGTGGACTGGATAATATTTCGCAGTTGACACCATCGTGTCTCCATGGTGGCTTTATTATCTGTAGCATGCGGGTTCTCCAGCTTCTGCGTTATTTGGTTGCTTAAATCAAAAACAATGAGCAGGCAAATTTAAATAACCATGCCATCGCTTACCTGGGGCCTTTGTCGGATTTGGTGTGGAAGCCGCATCTGGGAGACGACGAGGTGGTGATCCGGCCAAATGTCGGCATCGTGGATTGCCTTGGTTACCGGCACGTCCTGTCGATCTCACCTCCGGACGAGAACATAGTCCAGCAGCTGCCAGCGCCGCGACCGAGGGTGCATCAACGTGGCCTTTTTTTCCATGTCAGAAGGCGGAAGGAGGTGTTGGTCAGCAGGAGACGATGTTCTGCACACGATCGCAGAAGAAGAAAGCTGTTATCCTTACAGCTACCGAGACCGTGGGGACCCAGCACTCCCTGCCAGGCAGCGTGGTTTATCCCGACGTGGGCGTTGAAGTCACCGATGAAAATTCACTTGTCCACCTTCGACATAGTTGCCAGCAGGGCGTGCAGGTCCTCATAGAATTTGTCATTCGCCACCTCAGAACTCACCAAGTGGACTTCCCATTGCTACGCCATCAATTGGTTTATATAATTGGCCATTTAATAGAAATTGGACGTTCTAGGTGCACAATGTTTATCATTGCCGTAATATTTCAGACGAAAGGCGAGTTTAAAAAGCATAAGAACAAATAAAGTTAATTATTTCATCCAATTGTATTTTAGAAAAAAGTAATTGAACGTCCCTGATTTCTTCAGTGAATTAAAACCTGTCTCTTTGCCTATAAGTCGAGAGCTGAAGTATAACTGGCTCTATTTCTCTGACTAGCTACTGTGCTAGTCTGTGGTGAAGTGAATTATACATAGAAGGAATCGATATTAGATGGATATCCTTTTTAAGTGATTTTGGTAACCTATTTAGTTAATGAACATATAAACCTGTAGATTCTAGTGAGAGCGCTGTTTTGAAATCCATTAGATTATTATATATTAGTATATATTATGGAAACCGTTCAAGTTCCATTATTTTTATTCGTTTCTCTTGACAAGAAAGTCGTCTTATCAGAAATGGCAAAGTACGATAAGAGTTAATCGGATGCCTTAAGCATTGGCCGAGAATCTTCACAGCATTTCAAATATTCTGAAGGGGTGGACAACCTCATTCAGGAGTAAATGAGTGGATTTTTTTACCGTGTTGATATGACATTGTAGTAAGAAAAATACAGCTAAAATAACAAAAGTAACACCAGTTGTAGAAGGGAATTGTTAGGAGATATGTTTTAAAGTCAGTTTGTCTTTCTTAAGCAAAGCCGGAAAATTAAACAGGAGAAAACTAGAAAATAAGAGGAAGTATGTAGACATCTGTACACCAACATATTGTGGGTGGAAGTGTTTGCTATGAGCGTAAACGAGGAAGGTAGTAAAGTACTCTATGGATGTAAGATAAAGGATTTAAATATGTAAACAAAATGAGATTTTAGATGTCCTAGTCGGAGTACTGGACGTCGGTGCCTACTGACATCTTGCCTGATAGATCTTGACGTCCCATTCTACCTTCATGCTGCTGATTGCACAAGCAAGTATGTGCATTAACGCCGAAATGTGCTTTTCTTCTGAAAAGGGAACATCTGGTACAGTTTGACTGCTCTTCTGAGTACGTTTATATAACAAAGTACTGAAAAGCAAGTAACGGTCTGGACATTAATTATGACATTTTATTATAAGGGATGATAATTGGGGCATATTTCTCTCTGTTTTAAGAATGATAACTTGCTCTTTATTGCCTTCTTTTTCGACACTGTGGACTTATGTTGTTAAGAATATCACTTGTGCAGATGGGCAAGGATAGAAGAATTTGTCCGCAAACTTTCAGGCTAAACGTAGAAGAATATAATATTTTTCGATGAAAAATATGCATAACGAGTTAAAGCTAATAGTATTAAAGTCATTTGAAGAATATTATGGTTGTTAAGTGAATGCATATGGTGTAGGTATTTATCAAGGCCTTTAATATATTAAATAACTCGTATTTTTCCGTCACCAAAAATGCATATGCAGGATGGTGGCAAAATAGTTAAGTTAAAGATACCTTTTGTTCCATGTTAAAGTTATTGCAGGAGAGTAGATTTCACACGCTTGTCAACTTTTTCACCCAGAAATCATGGGTGTTCGAAAGTAGTATGCGTGCATGGCCGTGAAAGATTACATTGATTTGTGTTAAAGTCCATTCATGATAAGGAACGAAAAGCCGGTAGGATGTCAGTTGGCAGAGCATACGATGCAAGTCTTCGCCGTCCTTCAAGCAAATAGGTATATCTGTGGGTTAAGAGACTTAGTTGCTCTAAATGGATAAATAATTCCAAAATAATGTTGATAATAATCTCTACTTGACGCGGAAACCACTGAACAGAAAATTGCGTCCTTGTAACATTAGTAAAATACCGATTTTGACATGCGATTCGGTCATTTACTCCGATAGTGCTACAAAAATACCACTGAGATGTTATGAGTTATCAATAAGAATTATTTAGAAGGAATTACGCTGCAAAATAGTTATTACTTAAATAAAAACTTTAAGCAAGGTCATCAATACATATTAGACCGCATTGTTTTTGTTTGTACCTATAAAGTAAAATTAACCTTTAATCAATTGTTCCACATGGAATTATGCGTTTACTTTAAACAAATCTGAGACAATTAACTTTTTTATATATAATTGTACCTTTGTTATGAGATATTTTTTAAATACTTCTGCAAGCGTATGCGGATAGAGAAACCCAACAGATGACTATTGCTTCGTGTTAAGCATTGAACTGAAAGAAATGCCCTGCAACATAATGTTATAAGGTCATCTATGAAAGTCTGAAAAACTAACCAAACATCAGTAGGAGTCACAATAATCAGCTTTCTCTAAACCCACTGAGTGTGAGGCGATCAGTCGCTGCTTCTTCATGATTGGTAGCATACTGAATATTTGTCACATGATTATTGCTGTTGCTAGATAGTTATTGTTTGCGCGAATTCACATATTCGTACAGTGAATGCGAAAATCGCATTTTGACTTGAAGTCGCCGATGGGTTTCCTGCATTGTCCTCTCAAATAAGATATCTCTTCAGCAAAGACTACCCACAAGCAGGAATAAAATGCTTGCTGACTAGGCGACAGGTTAGGCACACGTGGACATGAAATAGGTCATAAGTAAAATGCTTCGTGTTGCTTAAAAATTTAAGTCACATTGTAACAAATTAAAATGGATTAAAGAGCTGCCGTCCAAAGGTACATTCAGATTCAAAGTTACTCAAAACGGCAGGGCATACAAAATGACAAAGGCATCAAATAAAACTATACTGGTGATGAATTTTCCTCGATATCTGCTCATTCGAATGCCAACATACGCTGATTTATAATGTAGCCATGCAATGTGAAAGAGAAACAGTATGCTGCCTTGCTAAGATTCATACTTGCAAGCCATTCAGCAAAAACCTCTCGTTGCCTATATAGCATATTTCATAAACATCTGACGTATAATGTAATTAAAATGCTACTCTGAAACAACAATAAACGAACGCGTTCATCGTAATAGGAAAATTTGCTTTGGAACTGGTACCGTCCTTACAGGGTGTGTGAATATTTTTCATCGTGAAGCAGTGGACTGTCAAATGACGTTTCCTTAAACATCACTTAGGTTCACGCGTAGGCGTCATATTTCTCCCTTAATCAAACAACTGTAGTTCATTGACAACGTCAGTGCTAAAATCCATGAGAAATCAAACCGATAAACGCCAAAACGTTAAAAAGACAAAGATTTCAATGTCTCTTATCGCGAAACGGAATGTTTGAATTCTGTTAAAGTGGCCTGTTCGTTCGTATTGTCTTTATGGGTTGACATAATACGGAGGCATCATAGAACATCAAATTAATTCTATGGTTTATTAAAATTTTTAATATTTACAAGCAATGGTGTTTACCTTTTTTCAGGTCATATCTTTGCAAGCATGATAACAGTGTAGGATAAAGTCATATGAAAATAACACGGGAAAAAGTATATTTGTCACCGTAGTCAAATTATTATTTAAGAAAGATTTCTTAAAGTTTTACTTCTGCTTGTGTTATCATCTGACATGTAGTACTCTTATTTTCAAGGGTTGAATTGAATGTTATTTACTGACAATCTTAGAGAAATTTATACAGAAAGATTTTAGTTACAGGTGATGATTTGAAATTTTGCGAGGCGAAATGTCTCTCCACGTACGAGTAAGCGGAGGCTAAATGCCACACAGGAACCAAGTGAAAATAATTGGAATATCACGTTCGCAACATAAAGTTTGGTCAGTATGGCATTCGCATCTACTATTCCAATTACCTATTTTCCTTTTAAAAATATAAACAATGCTTTTTATTATTATTCTTTAAAGTTTGAATTTTGTTAACTTCGTACCATCAAGTAAAATGATTTCGTGTCCGGAATATAACATCGGAATGAGTAAAAATATTAATGCTGTATTTTATCAGCATTTTTCTAAGAAGCCGACAGCATTTTACGGGTATAAGAAATTTCCTTCTGGTTAAATTGACTTCACAAAGCAAGCCACGTGATTGACCAGAATAAGAGTAGTGTCAGATCTATCTTATAATGCACATTAATTATACGTTACGTTTGATATTAAGAAAAAGCAATACTCGGTAACCTTATAAAAGACGGTGAAGTGAAAGATTTGTGTATGTGTTTTTTACGTGAACTGCAGGAAAAGCATGAACAATAATGTTCATAATTTTGCATTATGTTGCATCCTTGCTCAAAAATGATTCAGCTTTGAATTGCATTATAACGTGTGGTGAGAAATAAATCTCTTACGATAAATGCGAACGAGCAAAACAGTGTTGACAAAGGACAAGTCACCAAAGGACAGCCCAACGTGCAATGCTCATCACAAAAGCTTAATTATGCGTATTTTAGGGTCTGTCGCAGGTGGGATCCTTTATGATTGCGGATAAACTGGCTCAGACATCATGACCGAACAATACTAAAAACCATACTTTACTATACTATCCTTAAAACTACACACGCATTGAGCAGATTTGTCAAGCAGTCAACTCATTCTCCAATAAACGATAACGATAGAAAACAGAGCGCGTGACGCTGATCAACGTGCAATGCAACATACATAATCTAGTGGCATGAATTTCAACTTTAACTTGAAGTTCGGTGAGTCACTATATTGCTCGTTTTTTAACTCCGTAAGGTTCATGGATTACGGAAGAGCTACAAACTTTCATGCATAAATATGAAGGTATACACACCGATGGATCCGGGGTAAAGCTACTGTAGCCGAAAACGATTCTGTTATGTAAATTATTTAATTTTAGTATAAGCTAAGTGAATAATACTTAATAATAGGTAAACAGACGATTATCTTTTTTAAGATCATTCAGCCTAGGGGTGATTTATCTCTTTCAAATAACTTTATTTTTTGACGGTGCCGTTCTACAGGCTGCCCACTTTAAAAGACGTTTCCATCAAACCCCAGTTGGTACTCATTTGGCAGACAGCTTTTAAACATTCCTTTAAATTCGTATTTTCTGCATTCACCACATAAAAATTCGCGATGCGGGATGTTGCCGGATTGAAATTTGACTTTGGCTGCTTTGCGAAAGGAAGTGGTGGCAGGATGTCTCTCAAACAATATGGGTGGCATAACGTCAGATTTTACAACGGGAAAATATTTCTCCCTCTTATCTTTCAGTGTAACCTTAAGCCTAACCTTCCACAACCATTAGAAGGAGCCGTTCGCTTAACAATTTGCCCTAACCCCGATCACAACCTTCCTCTTAATCTATACGCTGTCAATAATCCCACCCTAATTGTACCTGGAATTTAATGGATGAACATCTGTTATATATGCGGATTATATTATCATGTCCCTCCATGATGTTACACACTGGAGGTGTTTCCGTTCGGATCCTGAATATGAATAGCATGCATTCATTTACTTGTTGCGTGTAGAACTCCTATTTGCTCCTATGAAGGTGGGCACGAATTGGTACAATTCTCTTTTAAATTCCTCAATGTGGTATGTAAATACCTTGTGTTTTGGGGACACACGCATGTCTGTGCTGAACCCGTAAGGGTTAGGTTTGATCCCGGCTTTCCCGGCTTCCATGCCAATGGGCACACTTTAATGACGGAGTCAACGGAGTGCGATGATTGCTTAACTGGTGCGCTATCACCTCCTCTTGTGCGAGTAGCCATAGGAACAACACTGAGTTTGTTTTCATGCGTAAAGGCACGTGCATGCCCAAAGTCGGCTGCAAGGTGCACATAACGATACAGTGCGTGGCATTTGAAACCCACGTGGGCGCAGTGAGGGTCCCTTCACAAGCGTGATATCGACCGAAACGGGAGAACTAAACTCCAACCTGTGGAAAACAGCATATTCATTACTATACGACTGTCTGACGTATTATTTTTTTGATGGTTAATAACGTGTTTTTTTCACTGTGTTTTGAATGAATTGGACAAGGATATTCGTTAAACCGTCGGGTCTTACGATAAAATCCATGTTTATGTTACTACCAGGCATGTCCTTTACTAAGTTAATATTTTGATATTATTACCCGGAGGTCATATATTACAACCGGTATAGAGAATGCTAGAAAACGCAACCATTTTAAGAAGTCGTACGCTCCTACGCATAGCAATGGCATACAGATCGATGAAATATGTATTTGGGCTTTCAGCTAGATAATATGGCAACAGTATGGCGAAACAAGTGACTGGTTTTGAACTAGTCCCTGTGTTTGGCAGTGCGAATAATATATTGAAATATAAAATCATGTTTCTTTTTTAAAACATGGTTACTTTAGCGTATTTTATTGCCTTTGACTAAAGAGTTCATTGAAATTTCGGCTTTGAATCTCTTCCAACTGTCAACGTGAGGGCATATTGGCTGAACTACGCTCAAATTCCCATCGACCTTTCACAGAACAACCTCGGTCTTTGGATACAGAGCAATCTGAAACCATTATTGAAATGCGTCAAGGGTGCAAACACTGCCATGCGAGTACTGCAAGCCATCAAAAGGGCATTCTTATCGTTCGACGAAGACCTCTTTGGTAAAATCGTGGGTACCTACGTCAACCTAACTTAGAAAATAGAATGCAGGCATGGTGGCCATGGCTCGCAAAAGACAAAATATATCTTGGCAAAGTGCAACGTAGTGCAGAAAAGCTAGTACGAGGTCTAAAATTCCACTCTTATATAGAGAGACAGGAATTCCTAAAGCAATTCTCTCTGCGTTATAGACAGCGACGAGGTAATCGTATCTTAGCTTTACACGATAATATATAGCCTTGAGCAATGGTTGCGTTTTGAGTACGTGTTTCAGTGGCACTTCTCGCTTCATATTCGTGGACACGAAATAAAACTCTGCATGAAAATGTCCACGCTTAACATCCGCTCTGAATTGTTCACGCAACGTGTTCTAAAACGGTGGGATGATCTCCCAAAATCAGTTGTGGAGGCGATGTCCAAACATTTTTTCAAGAATCGCTTGGATAATTATATGTACCCCTTGTTTTCCCTTAACGTTCTTAACCATATGAAAAACAACGTCAACTCCAGACAGGAGTTATTTTTATTTTGTGATTACTATTTTTATAGTGTGCATTGTTAGGAGTTCATATACGACACGAAAATTCGACCGTTGTAGTCCGACGATGTCCACCACATGCTCCCCATGATATTCTTAAGCTCAGACAACAGAGGAGTCACTTGGAGAAAGAGTCGAAGATCATGCCTCTTAATCAGCTATGCAGACTAAGAGCATGTTTTTGTGGTGTTGCATGTGATCATGTGAGGTGCAGAGGCTGATGGGGAGAGGTTTATGGTTGTGGTATAGCCGGCGGTGTTCTACCGCAGGTTCTCACGGAGGTGCATGTGACCCTAATAGGCCAATGTTATGTGCGAATGTGCATGGGCAGGGCTGAAAGTTAAGTTCGGTGCGGTGGGTGTATGTTGGTGCTCGTGGCACTGATTGGCCGGTCTATGTGCGATGTATTCGAAAGTGACAGACCAGGCCAATGCGTAATGTGTATGTGCGGTAAAAAAGACGACAGGATAAGGTGGGATGGGCTGTGTCTGGGAGGGATCTGCTGCATGTGTGAAAAAATATTATTTCAGCAGCATCGTTTGTCCTTTCAATGGTTGTCACCCTTGAAGGGCAATGATATAAAAACGGACCTTTTTCGAAACTGAATTTTCCTTCACTTTGGTCGTACAGGACTTCTTTAAGTAAAGTTGATTTAAGACAGGCCGTGTTTGCATTCAATGTCTCAATAGAGAAGATGTTTCTTGCCCTTTGGAGAAAAATGTAAGGAAACTCACGTTTCCATAGTATTGGCACAAACCTCTAGAAATGCAAATATTGTCCTTTCCATGTATTCTTATGAAAAAGTCTTCCTTTTATGGGTTCATCTTCCTGTCTAAACATGTGAACATCCAGGAAGGAAATCTTTTTTATCCTATTTCTTTTTCATGATACATTTGATCCTTGGGTGGAGGTTATTGATATTATAAAGTAACTCTTCTGCCTCATTTATTTCTTTAACGATTGCGAATACAGCATCAATATATCTTCGGTAAAGTGTGATCATGTTCAATTTGGAAGAGACTTTTTTTCCAGCTGTTCCATGAGGACCTAGTGGACTTCCCATTGCAATGCCGTCACATTGTCTATATAATTCGCTATTTAATAGAAATTGGACATTCTTTGTGCACAATGTTAATACTTGCCGTAATATTTTTGGGTAAAAAGGCGAGTAATAAAGGCCGGAGAACAAATAGAACTTATTGTTTCCTCCACTTGTACGTTAGTAAATAGTGATTCAACGTGCCTGGAGATCAGGTTTTTGTCAGAAAGCTTTTGATGACTGATTACTTCAATTAAATTGAACAGTCTCTTTGCCTGTAAGTCGACAGCCGACATTGAACTGGCTCAAATTCTCTGACTTGCTACTGTGCTAGTCTGTAATAAAGAGAATTATACATAGAAGGAATCCGTATTAGATGGATAACCCTTTTTATGTGATTTTGGTAAACCATATAGTTAAGGAACATATAAACCTGTAGATTTTAGTGAGAGCGCTGTTTTTAAATCCATTAGATTATGATATATAAGTATAAATTATGGAAACAGTTCAAGTTCCATTTTTGTTATTCGTGTCTCTTGACAAGTAAGTCGTCTTACCAAAAATGGCAATGTACGATAAGAGCTAATTGGATGCCTTAAGCATGGGCTGAGCTACTTCACAGCATTTCAAATTTTCTGAAGGGGTGGACAACCTCATTCAGGAGTAAATGAGTGGATTATTTTACCGTGGTGATATGTCATTGTAGTAAGGAAAATACAGCTTAAATAACATTAGTAACACCAGCTGTAGAAGGAAACATTCAGAGGATATGCTTTTTAGTCAGTATGTCATTCTTAAGCAATGCCGGAGAAATCCATAGCTGAAAATGTGGAAATAAGTGGAAAAATGTGGACATCTATACATTTATATATTGCCGGTGGAAATGTTTGACATGAGCGTAAACGAGGAAGGTAGTATATAACTTTGAAAAGGATTTAAATGTGAAGGAAAAATGTGATATTTGATGTCCGAGGTACAAGAACCAGGATATGTCCTTTGAAATAATGGCTAAAGCTTCAGGATTGCGGGGACAAACAAGTCGGAAAACACACTGGACTGATTTCTGATTATAAAGTACCTGAACGTCTTCTTAAGATCATGCGGAGACGTGGTCCAGGCTATGTCTCCCAAATTGCAGATGTGTCTTATTTTTAAGATGATGACCAACAAACTGATTGTCGGCATATTTAAAAGACAGACAGCCATCTGATAGAGGTGAGCAGCCGTTAGTCCTGGATTCGCATGAGAGTCGACATTTTAAAACTCATAAATATCTTTGAACCAGTGAGCGCCTTCACAATTGTCATTATGTGCTATTATATATATATATATTTCTCGCCATCGCTGGTGGTGGTTGTGGTGGTGTTGGTGGTGGTTTGTGTTGGTGTTGGTGGTGTTGGTGGTGTTGGTGATGGCGGCGGTGGCGGCGAATGCGGTGGTGTTTGCGGAGATGGGGGTAACAGGCGATGGGTATTGGGATGTGGTCTCTATGATGGTGGGAGTAATGGAATTGATGCAAGGAGTGATTGTGTGAGAGTCCGAACGAGTTTTGGCAGAATTTGACGTAGAAGCTGGAATTGTCGGATTGCTGATGCATTGTGTCCGTAAATTTCCAACCAGGCAGATTCGCGCGCGGAAGATGCGTTGAGAGCGCGGGTATGGTGGCAGGGCCTGGACATTGACGATGTTGGTTCGGGGCGCTGGTGACTTTCGTGCCGCTCTTTTGGCCTCGGTGGCGGCGATCCGGTTGGCCTCATAGATCGCTCAACCAATCTTCATGGATCTTCTCCATGCCTGTCTATCCTGGGCGAGTTCATTCCAGGTCGCCGGGTTGATTTGCAGTTGCTTCAGCGATTTCATCAAGGTGTCCTTGTAGCGTCATTTTTGACCTCCCGTGTCGGCGAGCACCCATAGCGACATCTCCGTAGTAAAGTCGTTTGGGAAGTCACTCGTCGTCTATTCTTACCAAGTGGCCGCTCCATCGCAGTTGCGCTTGCCTCAGCATGGCTTGGATGCTGAGGATTCCGGTCCGCTCATGGACTTCCGTGTCCGGGATCCTGTCTTGCCATCTCAGCTTCAGTATTCTGTGGAGGCAGCTGAGATTGAAGTGATTCAGCTTCCTGGCCTGGTTCGAGTAGACAGCCCATGCTTCCACTCCGAAAAGGCGTGTCTTTAAGACAACGGCCTTGTTCACCTTCCGTTTGCTGTTCAGGTGCATACCGTGGCCATTCTATACGGAGACCTGCAGTCGGCCGAAGGCCTGACTGGCATCGGAGATCGGTTGGAAACCTCGTCATCGATTCTCTTGTTGCGTGACAGCGTGCTTCCTAGATAAGCGAAGGTTTCCCAATTTTGGAGTTGAGTGCCGTTGACATTTATTTTGATAGCATGGTATTCCGCGCTGGATGGCGGCTGGTCCATGACAACTGCTTAGGCTTTACTGCTTGTAAATCCAAAATTGCTGTAGCCTGTGGCGAATAGGTCAATTCTCCTTTGCATTTACTCCTCCGTCACGGTGTTAAGGGCCCAGTCGTCTACAAAGAGCTAGTCATGGACTGTTGTCGTAGACACACGCGTTGGAGCCTGCACACTCTGACTTTTGATATGGTGTCGGTCATTTTAATAGCCGACGCGGATCCCAGGCTGCTCATCATGGTAGGCGTCCATCAGCATAGCCGAGAACATGAGACTGGACAGGGTGGGAGCCAATACGCAGCCCTGCTTCACTCCGTTGGTCACTGCGAATGCTTCGCATACCGTTTCGTAGTCAGTGGCGCGCGCCGTCATCATGTCATGAAGCTGACGCTCCATGTGCGTGAACCGCTAAGGACAGCCGAAATTTCTGCATGACTTTACACAGTCCGTTGTGGTGCTTTACCACTGGAACTCTTCTGCACCGCCCGGATGGTTTCTGATAGGGAAGGCGGCATATTCAGGTCATTGTTCGTGTTCACTTCAGGGAGTTGGTCTGTGGCTGCATCGGAGATGGCTGATAAGCAATTAAGGCCACTTCTGAAGTGCTCGGCCCAGCGCTTCAGAATTTGTGATTTCTCTGTCAGTAGTGTTGTACCGTCAGAGATGAGCAGTTGTGCGTTCTCCCTTGATACAGGGGCCGCAGATGGCCTTAATGGCTTTTAAAAATATTTTCATTTCATTGCAGTCCGCACACCCCTGGATTTCCTCAGCCTTTCTGATCATCCAGGAATGCTGCATCTTTCGCAGCCGTTGTTGTACAAGGCAGCGGCATCTGAAGAAGGCTGCTTTGGTGGCGTCAGTCGGAAGGTCCATGTAGGGCTTGTGTAGTCGATTGTTCTCCGCGATAAATATGTTGATGCTGGATTCATTTTCGTCAAACCAGTTCTGGTGTTGATGGCCTGCACCTTCGAGGACTTCGAGGGCGGTGGACTGGATGACATTTCGCAGTTGACACCATCGTGTCGCCACTGTGGCGTTATTATCTGGAGCTTGCAGGTCCTCTTGTTTCTGGGTTATTTGGTTGCTGAAATCAAAACAGTGAGCAGGCACATTAAAAAAGAGTATTTAACTTACCTGGTGGTTGCTTACCCTGGGGCCTTCGTCGAAGTTGAACTGGGAGCTTCATCTGGGTGATCCGTCCAACGATCGCCATCGCGTATCGCCTTGGTTACCAGCACGTCCTGTTGGTCTCACCTCCAGACGAGAACATAGTCCAGCAGCTGCCAGCGCCGCGACTGAGGGTGCATCCACGTGGCCTCCTCCCGCGTCGGAAGGTGAAAGGAAGTGTTGGTCAGCAGGAGACGGTGTTCCACGCATGGTCGAAGAAGAAGGAGGCCGTAATCGTTACAGCTACCGAGACCGTGAGGACCCAGCACTCCCTGCCACGCAGCGTGGTTTGTCCCGACGCGGGCGTTGAAGTCACCAAGGACAATTAACTTGTCCACCTTTGGCACATTCGCCAGCAGGGCGTGCAGGTCCTCATAGAATTTTGTCCTTCGCCACATCAGAACTCATCATTGGGGGAGCGTAGGCGCTGATGATGATGGCGAACTTGACTCCCCGGAGAGGCAGGCGGAGGCTCATCAGGCGATCATTGATACCCTGTGGCTGACAGTGCAGACATCCCACGATGTCGTTCCGGATGGCAAAGGCAACACCAGCGTCGCGTCGTTTTGCATTTGGCCGGCCGCTCCAGAATAAGGTGTAGCCGGCATCCACCTTTTCCATCTGACACTGTTCAGAGAATTGGGTGTCGCTGAGAGCAGCAATGTCCTCCTTGTAGCACGCCAGTACCCGAGTGACTAGCTCCGTCCTCCGTTCCGGCCGGTTGCTCCTAGGGTTGTCTTAAACGGAACGAACATTCCAGGCTACTAGTGTGAGCAGACTCACACGAGCAGCCTGGAGGGTATGGTGCGGGGGATGGGATGGGGAGTATTGTTGTTTGTTTGAGTTTTACGACCGCGTATTTTGTGATCTGCGAGCCGTGACCGGCTGTAGAAGACGTGATAAACAGCATTCGTTTAGGGAACCTTATCAAGCCCCTCCCTCCGCGAGGAGGCAAGCAGTGCTGTCCATAAATAGGACTGCTTGGACATCCCAGACGGCTTCCAAACTCCACTATGGGTCACGGTTTTGTTTGAGTGGGAGATCGATCCGAGTTAGCCGGGGCCACCTGCGGGGTTGCTGTCACCCTCACCGTAGAAATTTTCGAGAAGGGGGATCGGTAGGACGTTCGGGAGTTAGACATACCGGGTGTGAAAGCGCACACAGCCCCGGAGGCCCTCACGTCGTTTAGCCAAGCGGTCGTGACGTTTGGCTGGGGTGTGACCGCTGGGAAGAACTCAACTTCCAGGATCCCCAGGTAAGATTTGGGTACCAGTTAGAGGCGGCTATAGGAGCATTCACCACCTGTACGAGACAAATGGAGTGACCAAATGCTTTATGTGTGGTGCTACCCCTAACTGGTACCCCTACACTCCAGTTGACTCAGTAACTCCGGCCATACTCGCCCACATACACATACCAATGCGTGAAAGAGCACCACTATTTTTTTTGTTTTCGCAAAAAAATGTAGGGAATATCGTCTTATTAAACTGCATACATTTTAGTTGCCGTCAAATCCGAAAAATATGATTTTGTATTACCTGCATCTGATCCGTGTGCGCCTACTTACCATAGTTAATATTCGCAATCAAACCGGTTCGATAACGAGCTCGTGGCGCAGTGGGTATAGCGTTGGACTTATAACCAACAGGTTTCCAGTTCAAGCATCGGGCTCCACATTGCCTGATTACGGATTATAAGCCAGAAATGGCAATGCCAGTTACCCTTATCTTTGTAGGTAATGTCATTCTGCCTATATCACTAGCAGCTCTGCGGCTGCTGTCCGGGCTCTAGAATGAGCCCTTGGGTACAACGTGACGAGTGAGTCCTGTAACCGATCGGTGAGCACTTATCTACCTTTGTTAATTATACCTATGGAAACTAGCAAGACAATGAGCTCGTGGTGCAGTGGCTAGAGCGTTGGACTTTAACCAACAGGTTGTCATTTTGAGCCTCGGGCGCCGCAGCTCCAGGGGTTAGGTATGGCTGGCTGATGGTGGCTCATAAGCCAGAAATGGTCATTTCACTCTCCCTTCTATTTGTCAGTTAGGATATTTGGTCATCTTCCCTGTCATCTTTTCTGTCTGTCGATTGTCTTACTGATGACGAAATGGTCGAGAGAATCAAGACACTTACCTTCCAGAGAGGGACGATCAGTGATTTTCTGTCGCATACGTTCCTTAGTATAAGAGAACTGACCCTGAATTCACGATGAATTCATTAAAATTATATCAAAAGAACAGATCAAGTTGTTTTGCCTAATCAACGGGTTACAACTTCACATCATTACTGTGGCAACTAGATTTAATCAATGAACGCTTGGATTCAGAGGCGGCGAACGTCCGACGAACTGAGAATTTTGTTTTAATCTTCGCTTGACTTCAAGCAATTTAGGCTTAAATAGGCTAAGGTAAGCTTAGGTAGGCTGGGATTCAAGTCAATTTCTGTATGGAAATAATATGACCCTGTCCTCGGCCATTCTATATCAGCATGACATTAAAAGAAGCATAAACGAATTAGAATCGATCTCTCTGGTACTTGAACTGGAAACGAAATTACGCAGACGCAGTGTCAGATGGGTGACGGAAAGTAAAACCCGCATTCCATTTCTATTCGACGGGAGAATTCTGAATGAGGAGTCAGAGTAGAACGTACCAGTGAATGGATCACGGGGAGAACGTTCATATCTTTAAATTTTTCTGATTTCTCTGCTAGCTTGGACTTTCATATTCAAAGAGAGCTTTAAAATCTATGTGAATTAGTTAGATTTCCTCAATGCATTGGGCAGTGACCCACATTTACGCCGTTTTTGAGAGACAAGATGCCCTTGGCATAAAGGGAGATCACTTGGTTGTGATATGACCTTTCCTGGCCGATCGAAATAAATTCACTCCTCTAGGAGGCCATATGTTGGATTGAGATAAAGTGATAGGTGGTATGCTTTAGGGCCTTGATCTCGGACCATTTCTCCTAAGTTATTATGTTAACGGTGGCCTTTGTGAACTTGAATTCTGCAACATTGTATTCTTTGGACACGTTACAATCTAACAGAAAAATATACAGCCAAATTACCAGACAACCCTTCAAAATAATCTAACATCTTGGGCTATATCATGACTACTCCATTTCGACATTCAAAAGTGAGCCATCTTCCCTCGGCGTTCAAACACCTACCCATGGACGACGGAAAAGGGCAAGTTTCCGTTAAAGATACCTCAATTCTCATAATATCTTCGTAAACGTGTCTTTGAATTTGGATACAGATATATTTGACAAAAACATTCCAATGATTCATGGCCTTAAAATGTCAGGGGGGTACAGCATGCTACCAAATTGAGGTTTGCAATTCATAATAAATACCTCTTGTGAATGTATCCAACACTTTCTTACATACTCATTTAAGGTACGACATACAGGCACGAAGTCGTAAAATAATATTGGTGAGCTTGCAGCCTCGAGCAAAAAATTAATTTAATATTTTAAAACACCGATTTAGCCCACAATGATTGAAGCTCCTTCATTGAAATGAATTGACTGTGCTTATAGTTGACATTATGTTGGTTGTAAATGTAATAAGTATTTGCGCCCTAACATTTCCTTGAACCTTAATATTGTGCCGCGAATAATTTCACTCCTTCGCAGGCTTTTTAGAAAATTGATGGTTATTCTGGACACCTGAGTGCGATAGGAGGTGTTTTCGACTTGGAAATCGTCATTCATCTAGAATAGTGCTCACTCGCATCTTAAGCGTTTGTGGCGCTCTACATTTCTTTAAAAAACTAAAAATTGAACATTTTAAAATAACGAAAATATTTTAGCTTAACGTACATTCTTATTATACGTCTAAAAATATTTTATTTTCAAAGCCTTTCTTTTCTATTCAAAATAACAAACAGCCCATAAGTTAGACCGATTTTAAAGTCCAAGTCGTTATTTTCGTTTATTATTTTCTAAGAAATGCATTCTTGGGGGTTTCAGGAGTGGTTTATGTGCATTTTCGGAAAAATAGACTTGATTTATTGTACGTTTATACTCCCACTCTTTCTAACAATCGACTCTCACTCTTCCACATTTCGTCTCAGGACATTATTCATTTGTAATTTGGTGTCGTGAAATCCCGGTTTATGGTCAAAGTGGGCACACGTTCTGCCAATTATCTGGAGTAAGTATATATTTGAGGTCAACGGATGTAACTCTCGATGCCACTATATATGTACAGTCGAGCTTATAAATGCAAGCATGTACAGACATCATAAGAATCAGTCGTGTTTACGGTGAAAGGGAATTTTTTACGTCAGGTTTGTTGCAACGCGATATATATATATATATATAAATTGAAATGAGGAAGGAAACTTCATGGCTAGTCAGAGATAACTCTGCAGTAAGAATCATTGTTTATCAAAAATGCAGCCATCTAAACTGTCATTTGCACACATCTGCGTTATACCACGTCACTTTTTCTATTGGGGATAAGGTCCACGGTCGAACGACCCGCTGAAGGAAAGAAAACATTTGTTGTATTAGACAAGGACATTGGCGTTTTAATTTGTATGGCTGACCGCGTAGGAGAGTCATGTTTGGTAAGTCAATGAAATCGTCGGAGTTCAGCTAAAAGGTGTGTCAATGAATAATATGTAATGTCCATGGCATATCGAACCTCAGTTGTCTATAGGATAGGGTTAACAGATTAAACTTGATCAGTAATTGGGGATATGACAGAGTTCTAAGACCGTCCACCAGTTTTATCACGCGCCGTTGCGCCTGCTCGAGGGATCACATTCTTTCCTCATCCAGGGCATCCATGCTGACATTCCATATTCCAAATATTGTCTAACGAGACTACATAAAATATGCGCGAAAAATTTGGGAGGACAGACAATGGAAGCACGCCTGATATTGAACATGATGGTCGTCGCCTTTTGGGCGGCTTCATTAGAGTGTTCGGATAGCCTTGGGTTTGGAGCTGTCAAGATACCTACATCGTTCTGCGTTTCGTTTCTTCTAGTGGAGTCCGTTCAGAAAGCACTGATGTTCAGGGAAACGTCCCCACCCAGATTCCAGGCGTAAAACTAAAAAATTGGGTATATTAAACGATAGAAGCAACTTACTGGAACAGACAACCATTTTATATACCTTCTTCAGTAGTTTCTGTTGGTCATCAACAGAGTTAATCGTTTCCATTATATTTTTATAATCTGCAAACGTGATGGCATCACCGTCAAGATTCTCAATGTGTTCGATTATATACTGGTACCCATTCGGATTCTGCAGTACCAGCCATTACTCTTTGCAGTCTGCCTCTCAGGAAAATTTTGATCCCCTTAAAAACTTTATCCTCGATACCATATTGTCAAATCTTATGTAAGATCCTCCGATACAGTTCGCTATTAAACGCCTTCTGGTAATCAAAGAAAATGACACCGTGGACTATGAATTTGATCATTTTTCTTGCGAGTAAAGACCACCCGTATGTCATGAGTAACCATGCGAAAGACGTACCGGGAAGCACATTATATGTTCTCCTGTTCAAGTAACGTCATTAAATGTTTCATATTAAGTTGCTCCATGACCTTGCACAAAATGCAAATTCAAATAATGGGACAGTAGTTTCTCGAATCCAGCCGAGACCCTCTTCCGTATATCTGGGAGATCAAGGCTCTTTTCCATTCCTGCAGCAGTTGCCTTCTTCCGTGAAATTGTGGAATATCATCAACACCGGCTCAAACAGTATGTTGACCAAATCTCGAAGAGCGCGTGGATCAATTCTATATGGACCGGGAATAAATCTGCCCTTACCTATTTAGGCGATGAGTAAAGATTATTTTGCAGTGGAAACGATTTTCAATTTCATTAGTGCTCTGGGTGGGGTAGGGTGAAGTGAGGATGAGGATCGTTTTCATGAATGAATACCGGCGTAAAGATGCTGGAGATGACTATACTTTAATTTGGTCATCTGTCTCCAGCACTCTGTTTTAGGATCGCAGCGCTGCAATCAGGTCACGCTTTCTTTGGCTATTGCCTATATAACCGTATAGGATCCTGGGATGATCAAAAGAGTTAGTTTCTATGGTATGCACATAATTCCTTCAGTACAATTCAGTTTATTCCTAGTAAGGCAAAGATAGGCGGACACCTTTGAAGATCCTATTCGTTAGAGTGGCTATGACAGAACATCGATACTTCGGGAAAAGTAAAAGAAGAGTTTTTTACAATAATAAAATACGGAAAAGAAACGGCGGTCGGGTAGTCGACAGCAGTAAACATAAACGATTACCTATTTTTCTAAGTAGCGTAAGTACGCTTAACTGTAAGTAAGCAGGCAGCTGGTGTGTGAGAAGCTTTATGAAAGTACGCATAGGTGATAAATTTGATATTTTTAGAAATTCCATAAAAGTTTGGTACTGAAAATATGGCAACAAGTATTATATCAATGAGAATTCGTTCTCAAACGAGAAAATACTAAATAGATCGGGTGATATTTCGGTGAGCACTGCTATACCGATCTAGTTTCTTCTTAAATACCTCGATAGAAGCAAAATTATCGACATCGAGAGGCAGAGCATTTTTAGCTTCGACCGCTTTGTTGGGGAAGAAGGAAGTTCGGGTGTGTCGCCTGGTCCCAGTCACACGCATTTCGAGAGGAGAACCCCTCAAGTTTATGGTTGTTGTCAACTCGCAGAAGTCTCCGGGTATATTGCAGCAATCCTGACCGCGCATTACGTGGAATGTTTGTATTAGGCCACCTTGGAGTCTATTAGTCTCACATAAACAGGCACTCTATTGTCGTTTGTATTCTTGCAAGTGGTCAACCCTCCCCATTAGTCAAAAAGGGCTTCCGCATCTCATTTCTTCTTTTAAAGGAGATCTGAATTTCATGGTTCATCCACAGCGTACGGCTGCTTGTTTTTCATTGAATTGTGCTGTTTAGATTAATGATACTTTTAACCAATGAACTGAGCGCATTGTAGCATTCATAAACTGTTTTTCTAAATTGGTTATCCACGGTATTGCTGAGATTTTCATCCGCATTCTCAAGAAATCTTTTTTCTAGATGCTTGGTTCCAGGTGTTTAGGTAATTCAGGCTGTGAGAACATGGAATATTCAAAGAGCAGTACAATATGATCCCCAGCACCCACTGACGAGCCATCTTTTTAATCCAGCACGCTTTCCAAGTCTTCGGTGAACACAGAGTTTTGATCATTTGAACATTTTCCATCCCTACCCCCTGCTTCGAATAGTATATTCGGCAAAATTAGTTCTTCTGCCGCTATGACAAGCAAATAATGACTGAACTACCTAGTGGACTTAAAACAGCCAAAGTATGCCATTCAATGTTGTGACTGTTGAAGTCCATTACAATAAACACACCCTTGTTCATGCAGGTGTTGTTTATTCCCTTAAACATGACTTCTCCGAGACCCCGATTTTAAGCCCCTGTTTGATTATTTTTGCATATATAAAGTTCTGCAAACCATTAACAAGTAGAATAGAGTACTTTTCATGCTGATACAGCCAATACGTCCGTTTTTTCCATGCAAATCTTCCTAAAATGTTCGATGTGTCAACAAATTTAATGGCCTTATCATTTCACTGGCAGAAATACATCCTTCGAATGTTTTGAATTTTAAAAATAACTTAAAGGAACTTAAACTGCTTTAGTTTCGCGCAAGTCCTATTCATGGTCTCATCACTGAACAATGAAAGTTTTTGCGCCGACAGAAAAAATTAGGAAAATTATTTTATTCCTTTTATTCATTTTGAAATTTTGAAATTTTTCGACAGAGATGACCGACTCTGAACATGTCACATTTCCATTTTCGCAGATTGCCACATAAAGGTGCTCAGACGCTGAATAAGCCCTCCTGGTGTCAAGCGAGTATAACCATATTACGTGATTCCTTGCACTCGGTCCTTTTCAGTTGCCTTCCTCTCAATTATTCCCGCATATCCTGATGTCTTAGTTAGCCCCTTAATCTATTGGCCGCTGTAGGAGTTCAAAGATGCCTCCTGGAATATAGTGGCCAGCTTTACTAACGAATGTTATATGGACGATCAGGCAGCTTATTTTCGAGATTTTCTGTTCTTTCTCAGGCAAAATGTTTCATTAAATCTAACTGGGTCTGACGTCCTGGAATATATATTATGACATTATGCTTTATTGCGCATGAATATTATTCTGCTTGCTCCATGCATGAATAATGAACATTGAATATTCTATAAAGTTGTGAAACTTGGCAAGGTTGAGCATCGAAAATGGTAAATTAAAAGTTTCAAAAGATGACTTGGTGGGCATAAACGCTGCTTTCGATAAATTCTCTTCAGGCCAGTACAGTTATAAGGAAACGTTGGAACGTAGTCAAAATTTAAAACATTTTTATGGCATATATATATATATATATATATATGAGAAGAAGAGGCGATCACGGGAACCATGGTTTTATTGTCCTGACGTTTCAACATCAAACAGGATTTCATCGTCGGAGGTAAATATTGTACCGCGCCTCACAGTATTTATAGGTGGTAACATTTCGGCTAATACGGGATTACTAAGGTTTTTAAATTCGCGTAGAGGAGGGGCCGGGTTGGGGGTGAAGATTCTCAGTCATCATGCTGCTTGATGAGCATGGTGGTGTTTCATTCTTGGCGATCATCCTTTGCCTGTTCACGGAGTCCTTGGTTGACTGGGGGAGGGCGGGTGATGGCTTGTTCTCAATCTGGTCGGGGGCCGGAGTTCGCACGTTGGCAGTAGTCGTCAGTACCCTCATCGACCGAAGCTGCCGCCCCAGGCTGTTAATCTTGGTTGCGATCGCACCTCCGTGTGTATTCGCACCTGCCGGATAAGTGGTTGAGCTGGCCGAGGCGATAACTGTTCCTTATATATAAATATATATATATATATATATATTTTGAAGGGAAACAGGCATTGCCCTCGATGACCCTATTAATATAAAACTATCATTCCATGTGTACAGTCAATATAAAAAAATGGTGTACATTTAAAAATGTTTGAGTCAAAGCATAACATAACCTCAAATGCGTGTTCACATCTATATGCGTAACATTGTGGAAAAAATTAGAAACCGAAAGATTTTAAAAGGCTGGTTTTTAGTAATCATGTTGCGAGAGCCGTCTTTTGTCAAATATTATGTCATCAAGCCTTCTTTTAAAATCAGAAATGCTGTCAGGGGTAACCGTCTCATTTGGTAACGTGTTCCAAGCAGGTACCACTCGTTGGCTGAAAAAATAAAATTTCTGAGTTTCAATCGCGTGCGTTCGCTATTGACCTTGTAAGGATGACCATGCAGATGAGTTGTGCAGGCAAACTCGAAGAAATCCTCCAATCGCAGGGAGGAATCATGGCTCCGGATAATGCGGAATGTACAGAGCAGGCTACACCGTAAGTGTCTGTATGGAAAAGGAAATAAGTCAAGCTTTTTCAATCTGTCTTGGTACGGTAAAGTCTTAAAACCGTCGACCATCTTCGTTGCTCTCCGTTGCACCTGTTCGAGGAGGTCTCCATCTTTCTTTGTCCACGGTATACAGGCTGGTATTTCGTAATCTAAGTGCGGTCTCACAAAGTTGCCATATACTTTTCCAATGCAGTGTACATGTTGCCTTCTGTACTGATTTCTTTCAGTGTTCTGAGGGCATCAAATTTGCAGTTGTCCACATGCCCAGATCTTTCTGTGTTTCTACCTCTTATAATGCAGTTCAATTAATAAAGTACTGGTGTTTCAGAGATACTTTTCGACCGGCGCTTATGTGTAGGATCACGCACTTGGATATATTAAACTTAGCAGCCACCTAGCCGACCAGGCACTTAGTTTGTCGATATTCAACTGTAACCCTTTTGCGTCATCAGCGCAGCTGACTTAAGTCCATATTTGTATGTCATCTGCGAACATGACAGCTTCACAATCTAGGTCATTGACACAGTCGTTAACGTAGATAAGAAAGAGTAGGGGGCCCAAAACAGAACCCTGTGGAACACCACTTTCTACTTTTGCCCATTCCGAGCTAGAGTTTCCAACAACAACTCTTTGTACTCTGAAAGACAAGAAATTCTTGATCCAATTGAAAAGTTTTCCATGAATTCTGATGTTCCAAATCTTCTTTAAAAGAAGCCCGTGTGGTACACAATCAAAGGCCTTCTTGAAGTCAAAAATACAACATCTACTGGATGACCCTTATCTGCTGCCTTTGCCCATTTCTCGTGCGACTGAAGGGCACTCGTGAAATTGATAATGTTCATCCGTTTTTGTGGGTTATCTGATTGGTGTGCATAGGGGAAGGATGATAAGAAACAGTGTAATAAGCGGCAGTGGGTGTTCGGTAGAGCCGTTCTAGGGGAAGGGGGGACAGTGATGACGAGGTGAATGCATGCAGTTAAGTGGCCGTTGGCAAGCTAAGCGTGCAGCTTGTACGAGGTTCTTTTGAGAGCAAAATACACGGGCTTCTTCAATCAAATGGCAGTCACTTCTGCTTCGGCTAGTAGTCGTTGACCCAGTGTCTTGGGGTAGTTAGGGTAGACCTAATAATTTACACGGTAAGTTTCGCTGGGGTCCACACTATGTGTGCAAGGATGGCGCTTTGTATGCTCTTGACTTCCCCTTTGCTCAACCATGCCGGGAGGTGTTCTCTTATCCTTTTGGATAGGCGTCAACTCGTGCGACCAATATAAACTGCTCCACAGGAGCAAGTAAATGAGTAAATGCACATGGAGGTGGTCTGAGCCAGCAACGTATCCTAACCTCATAAAAGAGGGTTAGTTGGGAACCCTATCTGAAGTTTCGCTGCTGGGAACGTTTGTGTAACGGCTTGGTTTAGGCGTCTTTTTAGGGAGTTCACTAGCCACATCCCCTTGAAAGGGCACTTTGAGGAATAGAGTTTTCTTTTCCACAGTAACCTTGGCAGGTTTCACCGGTCTTGCGATAAGATGCTTCGTAATAAACTGATTAGGGTTACCGTTCTCTCGAAGTTGGTTATGGATCTTCCAAGCTCCTCCTCGATAATATCTGCGAAGCAAATTTTTCTAGACCTTTGCGCTAAGCAACGGACTAGATTTCGTTTCTATTAAAGAAGTACAAAACTGCCAAAGTTCGTATATTACCAAGACCAAGTTTTCCATCAATAAACGCTCCTTTGGATGCTGCTGTCAGGTATGCTGCTTTGAAGAAAGTCTAAGAAATGGCGTGAACCTACTCTTTCCGTCTCCAATGTGAATTGGATCGACGGATGTGCTTGGTTTACAGTGTTAAAGGTTCGTGTACATTTGTTTCTTCTGTAATAATTGCGAAGATGTCATCGACCTATTGGCCGTAGTTTATTAGCTTATTGATCTGTCCACTTAGCTGCAATTTCTCCAACTTGCCCATAAAGACAACCAATTAATTCAAATGGTGATTACCGAAAAATAGCCCATGCGTAGTTTTCACGGCCATTTTGAATATTTTTGTGATATAATTTGTTTTGTGGTTGAAATGATTCTTATTAAAAACTGTCTGGTTTTTCTGTGCGGGTCAATGTTATCTTACCTGGAGGCATAAGTATATTCAGAGGATTTACTTACTTTACAAAGTGAGAATTTATTAGATCTGATCTGATTGGTTTGAAGGGATTGGGAGGTCACACTCTCGCATTTCGGCGCATTTTAAAAATTGAACCGTCTGAAAAATGACAAGTGCTGTTGAGCGTAAATCCGAGCAGGTGAAGGTTTTTTGCAGAGTGAGGCCTGTGGATGACTTCGAGGAAACTTGCATTAGTGTTCTTGACGATCGCACGTTGGTCGCACAGTCGAAGCATGGCTCCTCAGGAAAGCAGGTAGGTTATTTGTCAACCTTTTCATTTGCAGAACTTTTATGCCTTCTCCCGCGTATTCGCCCCTGGAACGTCACAAGAATTCGTATTCTCAGAAACGCTGCTTCCATGCATTGAGCGTGTACTAAACGGTGAAAATGGTAGATTCTGTCGATCTTTTTGAAGTTTTTAGCCCTCTTGTTTACTTACGGGGTCACGAGTAGTGGCAAGACCTACACAATGCAGGGTGATCTCGCGGACCCGGGTCTTTTGCCCAGATCCCTCGATATAATCTTCAATTCGATCTCTTCATATTCGACTCTTAAATATGTAATTTGTTTTAAATCCTTCACGTCCACAGGTTGTCAAACCAACCGGACAAAATGGGTTTGTTTTGCAGTCTGAGGCGGAAGCAATAATGGATAGACAGCGTCTCGATTACACTTGTAATCCAAGAACACCTAGGTTTCTCCCTGGCAAATTATAATATGTTCTAGGCCTGACAGCAACACGCCTTCCTTTGACACCCGAGTCCGTCAGACTGAATCCGTACCTTTATCAAAGAAGTCGCTCTATGCGGTGTTTGTATCATTTATTGAGCTCTATAACAACAACATTTATGATTTACTCGCACCCACTTCATCACATGGAAGGTAGTACAACTCGATAATGTAATCTCCCCCTAGTTTGCCTAGATCTCATAATCTTCGTGAAGATGGCAACAGAAATATTTACGTACCTGGAATAGTTGAAACAGAAGTCAAGACGGCAGACGAGGCTCTTAAGCAGTTCTATCAAGGTATGTTATCCTTATCCACAAAGTTGTTTTCCCCGTTTTTTTGTTTGTTTTACCCGAGCGCTGGCCTTTTAATTGTAGACATTTTCTTATAACCGAACTCGGAACTTCTGAAAATATAACCTATCCTGACTTTTATTAGCTGCTGCTAATTTGAATACACAGCGTACGATCTGTTATTTAGCAGCCTAAGCGTCGAAAATTTTTAGGCAGCCAATGCGCCCATGCTTTCAATCACCTTTTGCGGACTATTTTCTCCTTTCGTGCTTTTGCCTTTTAGGTCGCAAGAGAAGGCACGTTGCTTCAACAGCCCTAAACGAGGCATCAAGTAGAAGCCACAGTATATTTACAATTCGTATTGTGAGGACAGGATACGACCCAAATTATGATGAAGTCATTCAGGTATCGTACCGTTCCTCGTTCCTGTTTTAGTACCCCTGTCGTGATTTTGTCGGTTACGTAATCTAATTTATCTTGTCTGTTCAGGATAATAGTCTACTGACAGTCAGCCAGTTGTGCCTAGTTGACCTTGCTGGTTCGGAACGAACAAGCAGAAGTGGGACAACTGGACACCGTCTTAAGGAGGCCTGTAAGCATGGATGTTTGGCTTTTGTGTTTTTTTTTGCCACTGCAGTGTCCCTGTTCCTAGCACGAAAACCGACCATATTCTGACTTGTTTCCTTTTTTCAAGGAAGCTATTTGCACTCAAGCCTTCTCGGGGCAGTTTTAGTTATTCGTCGTACGATCTTTCAGGCACGGAACGAAGTTTGGTAACACCTCTCTTCCGAGACTTGGTGTTCGCAAATTTATTTACCGTTTTAACGCCTTTTATGATTAAAACTCAGTTTTTCTGTTTTTATTTTGGTCAGCTGGATCAGAAAGTATGATTGGCTTATGAGGATTTTTTATTTTTGTTTTCGTATATTATCCAGTTAATTCTCATTGTTATTCAACTGCAAAGCATACACTCACTGACCCACTTATGGGCTTCAAACCAACACTCATAGAATCAGGAATTTAGTGAAACCAGTTGTCTAACTACCGGCCTAGGTCCAGAACTTTATGGTTTTCACATGTTGGTGATGTTACTTGCTCAAAAAATTAAAGAACGTAAATTTGCTAAGCAGGTCGCACCTTCAGTACGTCGACTGGATCTCGTGTTCCTTGGAGGGTTTCCAGCCCGCTATGTGCCCCGACTTGACCGCGGATTTTCGATGAGAGGATATATTCTGCTAAAGCTTAAAACCACAGGAGATTTCCTATGAATCGAAAGCCGGCGAATTTCAGTGGCTTCTCTTCCGTTTCAACTGACTTACGTTGAGTCTCATACTTGACCGTCACATCCTATCGTTCCCGCATCATAACTCTTAATTAAACAGGTTCCATGAACATCCCACGTACCCGTTCCCTGATATATTAGATCAAGATATTTGCTTGTTAGGATTCTGTTTACTACAAGCACAATGTCTCATCTCTGTTTTTTTCACTTCTCTTTAGCTCAAATCAATAATTCACTCATGAACCTACGCAGATGTATCGATGTCCTGCGATCCAACCAGATGGCCTCGCCAAAGGAGGACCGTCTAGGCCTCGGTGTTTCGCAGACTCTACCGCGTAAAGTGCCATATAGGGACACCAAGCTGACTCATCTTTTCAAAAGTTACTTCGAAGGAAGTGGGCAGGTCTTGGTCCTCATATGCATACGCCCAAAAATTGAAGAATATGACGAGACAGTCGTAAGCACTTCGGCCTTCTTATTTAATTGATTCACAAACTCTCGGGCAGATTAATTTTTACCTATGGGGCTATACGTTTACGACTTCTTTAACGTGTTCCGAATTAATGGGAAACCTTTCAGCGTCATGTTTAGAACAGCAGCAGTGGCTTATTTCGTAGGGTTCTTCCTTTATCTTTGCGACTTTGTGGTAATATTGATGCTGCTAGCTAGATTTCAGTTATCACGCAGACTACTTTAATGTCGTTGAGCATATAGCTAATAATGCTCTTTAAACTTTTTCATCCTCAACGAAGCACGTTCTGGAGTTTGCAGAACACAGTCAATCAGTGATTACAACAACCACCATTCCGTCCACTCCATGCGCCACTCCAGTTTCATCCCGGAACTGTTCACCGTCTTTGGAGGTGAGAATTTCGCTTTTTTAAGCTTTTGCTCGTTTTATTTCCAGCGTCTTTTCAGAACGCAGTAAAGCATAAGCAACGCGATATAGTGAAATACTGAGGCATGGCAGCGTGATTGGATGATATTTTCTTCAGGAAAAGACCGAATGACTCAGTTTTATAAAGTAATTTCTGTGTCAATTATCACTAATTCCAAGAGGTTTTGATGGCCACAAAACGGATTTCAATTAATCCGGTTGCTGCTTGGTATTCAGCTAGCTACACGTAATTTTGTCTTTATGGGATTGTGCCCATTAAGGCCTGAATATTAATCCCGTTGAACTGTAGTTCAACCACTGCGCTTGAAAAGCAGTCGGTGAAGGTAGTTTATCTTAATTTTATTTAAGAAATGAGATTTCTTATGTGTCGATCGCATGAAACGGTTACCTTCGCCACAGGCAATTGTATGTGATTTTCTCCGTTTTTTTTCTCATTTTGTGACGGGGATTTATAATGAAAAACTAGCACTAATTATTCCTTCCCACGTCAATCAGGCATCTAGAGTAGCGGAGCTCATAGCACGTGCAGATGAGATTGTTGATGTTGCTTGTCGGGGTAGATTCCCTGTCTGTGTCTGCCATAAACTTGTTTTATTCCTTTTTATAATTTTAGACCGCAAATGATGAGCTACTTGCGGCGACTGAACGGTCTCAGGCTCTCGACAAGGACCTTCAGGTTTGCGTTTCCAAACTCTTGAGTGCTGGTTGCAAACTGAGCTCCCCTTCCTTGAGTGCCAGTGAGGGGTTTTTCAACATGCCACTCATTTGCTGTCCTGTCTTCTTTGATGAATCCGATCCGGATCGCGATAAGTCTTCGGACCCGGAGTCGACTGTCCATGCCGCCAACCGACGCCGCTCTTCGAATGCCCAAAAGGCTCACCACTTAGCCCACAACTGTCCCCTTTTTGAGGTCCTCCGTGCCAGAGCCACCGAACGCAGCCGAGTGCGAGAACTTCTTGAGCGATTGAGTCAGGATCTACAATCCAATCTGATGAACCTGGTGCAGCCGGCAGATGCTAAAAGCGTCCAGCTCACCCTACTTGACTCCCTGAACTCAATGACGGTCGAAAAGCAGCGGATGGAGTCTAAAATTCGCTACCTCGAGGTTTGTAGCCTACATTTTGATCAAGTTTGATGTGCGCTTTCAGTGCACGAACCTTTTTTCTGTTCATCAATCTTATTTTTCGCTAGCCCAATCTTTCAAACTCAATTTCTGTGTAGGCAGGAAATCTTGCTGTGGACGGTACCTGAGATGTCCCTTTTCACGTGTCCTCTCGGTCTCAGTGTCGCTAGCACCAACTGTCTACCTTTCACGGGGTTTGTCACGCAGAATACAGCGATTTGATCAACCGGAGGATTGGATGATTTTGAATTTCGGAAACTTGGTTCTGGCCTTTAAACTTCTCGAGCTTCGGAAACACTCGTCGCTACTTTATGAGATAGCGTAAAACACTCGATTTAAAATAATACACGAGTAGATTGTATCTTATCCGTTTTTCAGAAATCTCTACTCGAAAGTTTCGATTACTCTGTTGCTTCCAAAATATAAATGTACTACGGATTATACCACTCCGCAGAGATTATCCATACGATCAACACAAGCTTTACGATTCACTAGCTTCCAGTTTATTTCCATCGGTGAGTGAACGCCTCACCGATTGGTTTCGGGGTTGAGTATTGTTGGCTAATGACGGTCTATTCAGTGGTCATTTCAGTGCCCCTTTTCTTTGCTGGCAATGTTCATCAGTTTATTTGGCGAGGGTAGTAGGTAATGCCTTTGAAAACACTATTGTTTACATGCCAGGGCGTCCTATAGACGCACTCTTAAAAATTGCCGCTTAATATGGTACTCATAAAATGTAAATAGCATTGTTTTTTAAACTGTAGGGAATCGACATGTTCATATTGTCAAGGGAAAACAAGGGACATAATTATCCAAGCTTTTCTTAAAAAGCTGTAGGGACATGGCCTCTACGAGTGATTGGGTGGATCATTCCATTGTTCTACTACCCGTTGCGTGAAGCGTTTAGAGCGAAGTGTCATCGTGGACATTTTCGTATGTAAATTCATTCAGTGCACGAAAACGAGTCAAGAGGTGCCATTGAACCATGTCCTTAAAGCATACCCTTTGCTCAAGGTCCTGTTTTTATCCTGTAAACTAAGATAGAGTCACGTATTTGCTGCCTGTTACCGGGGGGTTAGATTTAGGTGCTTCAACCTATCTGTATAAGTTATATTTTAGACCTTTTACTAGATTGTTGTATGACTGCACTTTCTCGAGATATAGTCTTTTTAAGCCGTGACCGCCACGCCTGTATGCCTGCAGACTTTACTAAAGAGATATTTGTCGATGCCTTTTTGATAGGCATTGAAATGATAGCTTCAGATTACTCTGTACTCAAACGTGAGCTCTTTCTGAGCAGATTTTATGCAAATTGGAACGCCTTTCGGGTTAATATACCCTCATGCTGTCAATTAGATGCCAGTTAGTTAGACGCACACTTTTGCACAGTAAAGTTCAGGAGTCATCTCTTGTACCATGTTTACCGTCTGAGAAGGGAGACTGATCTTCTCACAATAGTACAAGCAGTGCTCGTTGAGTAGAACAATATTACGTCCCCAGATGCACATACGAAACTCTGCAACAGAGAAAATAATCTCTGCGGCCTGTGCATGCTTATGTTTTTTTAACGGGATATAGATCTCTGGGGACGTTATTAAGATTCGCCAATCACTGAGTGTCGATATTTACGGCATCTTCTCTAAAGGGAATTGTTTGATTTTGACAACGACTTATGTGATACAAAAACGCAAATGGGTGGTAGCAAAATGTTGAGAAATATAGAAAGTTAAGGCTGTCCGTTTTCAAATATTGAACCGAAAAGAACAAAGCATTTGGCAGGATATCATCGTTTGCTGAAGCTGAAATTGCCGACACTTACATGTATAAAATCAACTTGTGAAGTCGTGGTTTTCGAAATTTAACACCAAAGAATATAATGACTTTATTAACTATTGATTTGAGAAGTTTCTTTATTAATTTGCATGATCTGATAAAGAGGTGGACATGTCAAAAATGGAAATTGTATTTCCATGATCAGCGAGATGACAATAGGTCGTCCAATGTTTACTATGTTAACTTTCCTTAACGGAATATGTTGACAGTCAGGTCACTGGTGTCAGTGAAAAGGCAGATAGTATTTCGCTTTTTTCAGATGGGACCTTGCATTAGCATACATTTTTTTTCGATCTTCGTCTTCTCTGTAGATCTTTGTTTTCTGTTAAAGTGAGTGATCAGACAAACAACATGCCCTTGAGCTGTCCTGAGTGAAAGCAGACTGTTATCGTCAGCACGGTAGAGAAAGATAACAGCCTCGGCCAAGAAAAAGTGTATTAAAATCTGCAAGTCATTCTCACTGAAAAGCTGTGTATATTTATAGCATCAAGTTCAGGTTGGCTAACATTCTATCCAATCAGCTTCAAGGGAAAGTCTAAAGGAGCCCAGCAGCTTTCCGCAAACATTGACCAATCATATCTGACGGGTGCACTGGCCACACCCAGTTGGGACGCCGTCGGTCGCACGTTCACGATTTGTTGCGTGATAAAGCACGAACTTGCTTTTCTGTGCGTGATTCTTTGGGAATGGATGTGGACATTTCGAACAGAAACTACCAAGTTGTGCCCCGCACCCCATGTCTATCGACCTATCTTTATCCTCTTTTCTATGAATGAAGGGTATTTTGCGGCCACTGCTGACTTCCTTGACAGCAACCAGCGGCACTAACTGATTTCGCTTCTCCACCCGTCATTGACGGCCACATCGACTACTGCCACGTACATAGTTGATTCCCTAGTGTGCCGTAACAATTACCGTGCAAAAAAATTAAGGGTACGGGCTAAGATTTGTTTCGTTGATTTTGCATTTCCTTATAATTTAATCGCCGATATTCTGCTACAGCTGTGATGGATTCGGCTCAATTTCCTTCAAGTCGTTCATTGTTATTTCAAGGCTCTGGTCCATTCATTGTTGCCATCTTGCTAGTGATTATTGATATTTCGGTAACATCGGCACAAGATAGGTCACGTACTCTATATAGGGGTTACATGATACACCACAAAAATGGGCCGCAGCTGTACCATGCATCGACAAAATATCGGCAAAACACGTGTTTTGGGGCTTTAAGTTCGTAATTGTGTCCTCAATATGGTGCATCGAGTAGGGTTTGTTTCGTTTTCTCCAGCGGATTGGGTGTCCTTATCGAAATAGTTCTGCCTTTGTTGCGTTCTCAGTTACCGTTCAGAATGTTTTATCCAGGCTCTACCTGCTTACTCATCCACCCCTCCCCCTTTCCCGCTTTTGCAATCAGAACGAGGTTACAAAGAACAGGCTGTTGGTGCGTCACGAGAAGACTGAACGTCTGCGCGAGGCGGACAACGCTCGGGCGCAGCTGCAGAAGCTGCGGCACCATGTGCAGGACATGACTCCCAACCGCCAGACCCCACACGCTAGGGTGCTGGCGGCCAGCGGACGGAAGCGTTTATCAAAAAGGAGTGAGGACGCTGAGGAGAATTTCGCAGGGGACAAACGCTCTCGCAACGAAGATTCACCGCCGACCGAGGTAAATCGGTTGTGTTTGGCTTGCCTGGCTATAACCTGGAGCTGCAACCATTGTTTGCGGCAAATAACGCTACCCCTCGCGAGTTTCCGTATACAAGGGAACGTATCCGTACGAAGTACCTGTCCCCTCGTTCCATCAGTATCTGGAGGGAGAGAGAGAGCCCACACTGCGCAAAACATCACAGTTTTCGAACTGTCGGACTGCACACGTACAGCCTCTGGGACAGCCAGTCACAGGCGCCCACAAACTCTGCTATCAGTCAGTCAACTCACCAAGTGGGAGTTGAATGACGCTCACATCAAGCAAGCGGACAAACTCGTGTGCAGATCCAGAGTTTGCCGCACTTCGGGGCCTGTGCAGAATACAGGTGTCTTCCCCTTGTCCTTCAAAACCGAACTAGCCTGATGGTTATAGTGCTCTGAGTAAAATCACTGCCTTGGCTATCGCCATCACCAACATTAGCTTTTAGCCAAGTTTTGTGCGGCCAGTATAGTGTATCGTGTGTAAACTGTACTTTTTTGGTCCCAGGGCAGGGTAGCTGCGCTTTCACGTCGTTTCGAGTCGCGACTGCAGGATGAGACTGGTACCACCAAGCGTGGCGGTCAGACTGCCATTTCCTCCACGGCCCCGATTGTGCGCTTGCGGAACGCCAATTTGCGTCGCCACACTCCCACATCTCCTCTTGCTGATATTCTCAATCGTCCGGCGGCGGTGAACCCTCGGCACCGTCGTTCCAAGTCCGCTGGTGGCGGCAAGACCGTCTGGTTAGAGCACAAGGAGACCTTTGCCGCCCCGTTGGGCACTATACTGACACCTTCAATCAAGGCCCGTAAGTCCGCCACACAGGTTGACCTCAAGGACACCTTAGTTGCGACTGACTACCTTCTCCATCACCAGACCACTGATGCTGAGGGCAACGTGGAAACGCGACTTTTTAAGGTTGGTAGCTAATTTTTTGCCTTTGCTAGTGTGTATCAGTTCTTTGGAAGGTATTTTGTGTATGCTTACTTTTTCTCTCACAATTCCTCCTTCAGGGGTCAATACTGCCTACAGCTGGTGGGGGCTCCGCAGTCATCTTCAATGATGTGGAGGAACTGCGACAGAAATCCCCACTGAGGACTAGCCTGTGAGTCTCCATTTGCGTTCAGTTTTATTCGACTCGTTAAAAGATCGTTGTCCCTAGGTAAATCGACCGTTACTTATCGGATGGCTGAAAAACATGGAGGTATACTAACTTGCGCCTCCGAAATTTTCGTCCGCTGATGCTTGTGTGACCCCGGTCGACAGTATTATGCATGCGCCTTGGAAGCTGTAATCCTGCGAACATGCATTTCCGACGTGAGCTTGTTTACTTTTTGTTGCTAAGTAGCTGTAGATCACTGCATCGACATATTTAGTTTCCTGCGCTGGAGTCTTGACAACTAATACGCCCTGCGGTCACTTGTGTTTTTTTGCTGGCACAACCTACTTATGCACGATCTTCCTTGGATTTTGCGGATAGAGGTTAAGTGCGTACGGATCATCATGCGTTCAAGGTGTAGCGCGCATGTTGGACTTAAAATTCCTCCTGGACGTCATCTACCGTCGTCCAGCCCAACTGTTATGATCAGACAGTTATCTTCTAGTTCTCTTAAAACTTGGCTAAGTCGTAGTTTAGCAGACTGCTTATGTGGGTCTGTATTGGAGAGGAATTGTTACCTACATCAGTTTAAGCTTCCAAGATTCTTGGACGTAATCTCACAGGTAACGCGGGATATGCGTTGGATCAATACGGAGACTAGATGTGAGCACAACACGAGCTGTTTGGAATGCGCACCCATAACCAATGACAAACGGAAGCGGGGTTGTGGCTTGAGCATCGCCAACCATTAGGTGACTGACCGGCTCAAACGGCCTGGTAGGGAATGACATCGACAATGAGGAATCCGTCCGCACGCCCTTCAGTATAAACAATAATTCAGGTTTTAACCTTTCACAATGTGCCAAGTGTCATCGCTTGGGGGCTGCCAGCTGATATGATAACTCGTTCCTCGGAGGACGTAGAGTCGGGCTGCAGTGTCTATTCACTGTGGCCTTTCCACTAAGCTTGGGAATTTATTTATTTTATACCTTACTGTTTTCCTTTCTTTGTTTGTCCTTTGTTATGCCCCACCCGTAAAACCCCTATTTCCACCGATCCTGTATTATATGGGCCTGGGGTCACTGGTGGCTTGCATAATCTACCGTTGCTGGTGTCCGGGCCGTTCAGTGCAAACCTGGGGCATTGTGCGCTGACCAAGAATGTGCGGAAGGCGCCTATGTGTTCTTTTGCTTTGCCGGCTATTGCACCCGATCCGGCCATATTTCCTATATCTGTCACCATTATAAAATTGTTTACGCGCAAGCCCCAACATGCTCTGGGCATATGCTGATCGTCAGCATTAGCGATGGCCCAACTGGCCTCGTTTATGTTGTGCATTGTACCTCTCCCCGCGTGTTGTTCTGCGGCAGCGGATCAAGAGAACCCGAGCCACTCCCTGTAACCACGCAGACCGAATGCAAAACTGCGTTTGCCTGTCTTGACGAATTGTGGCCAGCGAGGTTTGAAGTGTTAAGGCCTACGGTATGACCGTTTTGGCCAAATAATGTTTCAAAGACCGTAATCTGGCCGATTTCGGGCATTAGCATACCAAAATGCCCCTTGGCATCCTTCCCAGTTACGAAGACGTCATTTCTGGGTTATTTTGTTTTGTCCTTTTGTTTCTCGACGTTTACCCAACCGTATTCCTATTTTATAGGAAGAATAAATAAATCATTCATGCGTCGTACAGAGAATAAGTATTCTTTCTTCTCCTTTTTGCAACTACATCCGTTCCGCTCATCTCTTAAATTTTCGGGTCTCGAGAATTGTAATGCCAACGTGCATTAGTTATTTACGTGCTCAGCAAAATCGTGCGTTCTTTTATCGCCAGAATTACATTGAGTACTTTTCGTTTTTGCAAACCCAGACGAAGGTCGACACGCCAATCATTAAAACACTCACGAACGTCTCAGCCACCTGAAGGCAATAGAACTGACGAAGACGAGATAGAGCCCACGCCTGCCAAAAGGCCCACCTCTCGCGGCAGACGGAGTAAACACTCCTCCCTCGGTTCCCATTCGTCCGCGGCTGTCCGTAGCATTGGCAGTGCAAGCGATCTGCTGGAAGAGGATGATGGGACGAGTCAGGCCAGCTCCTACTATCCTGTCAACCCTCCAACCAAGACCTCTCCGCCACCAGCTTTCGAGACCTGTTGTGGGATTGGCATCTCCAGCGGTGGTGGCATCGGACATTCAGCCGGTTGCAGAAAGTGAACGCTCCTCTCTGTGTACAAGACAATGCATAGTAAATAAGCGAGATTCGTATAGTAAATCGATTCGTTTGCTGCATCGAAGCTTCCTTTATTATGTTTGAAAATGTTACCTAAATATCAGAAGTAAGCTATATTTATAGTTAAAATAGTCTGATCATTAGACTGAAAGTTGCACGGGTGCAAAACTTCGGTTGAAGTACTACAAAGAATGTACAAAACCAGCTGCCTTATCCCTATTAACTTCCTTTTCGAAGCACAACTGCCTGTCCTAGGCCACCTTGACTTGCGAAGCCTTTCCGAATTCGGGTATTTGGACACCTTTCCCGAGCTCCCTATTCTACGCTGTCCGCTATTTTATGTCAACTTTGTAGACTTCCATTCCTTCATGTGCTTAAAATTTTTTGCCTTCTTTATTCTTGTCACCTACTCGCAAGGGTACCCATAAATGGACAAGTCATCGAATTCGGACAGAGTTCAGGGATTGTGGTCTGAGTTCTCAGCCGGTTGTTCGAAGGAAAAAATAAGTTTCGCCAGTCAGTTTGGTCTAGAGCAACTTGAATAAAGAGTTAATAGGAATAAGGTAGCTGATTGGTGCTGTTTTGCACATTTTTTGTAGTACTCCAGTCGAAGTTGTGCATCCACAACTTCCAGTCCAATGACAATAAGATTTCAACTATTAATAAAGCTTACTTCTGTTATTTAAGTAGTATTTTTAGCATAATAAAGAACGCTTCGATTTAGCCAACGAAGTCGGTTTACATCTATCATGCACATCTCCTTGATTTACCATGACAGATAAAAGGCCAGTCCTTTTTAATAAGCCACTTTTTACTCCCAAATCTGCCAGACAAGGGTTAAAAACGTGGTAATCTCGTCACAAATTTTCATCTTCCTCTGATGGCATTCTGGTTGTATTCAACTGTCATGACTGGACAACTATTGCAATTTTTTATAGTGAAAATGGATAATTCGGTTCCTATACTAAGCCATAATTTTATCGATACGTAACCGAAGGAGGTTAGATTGATAATCGTCCGACTTGCGACTGGCTATTCCAGTCAATGTGGTAGTCATTATACAGTCTTCTTTTAAGATTTAATGTCTAGTCTTACCGGGATAATACTTTTTGCGTGCGAATTGTGCCAGGTTTCGGAAGAGAACCTTTAAAAATTTTGTATATCCTGATCTAAATGTAGGCTGGGCCAGTAGCCTTCCCCACGGCGTGGGAGTGTCATAGAGGCCATAGAGGAGCCATTGCAGCCTGATTTTCGGACCAACAGATTGCCATTCCACACAAACACGCATTAGGCTGACTGCGAGATCTGAGCCATCGTCAGTTAACAACCTTCCAATTCGTGATTGCTTCTGGCTCTGCAAGCGGAGCAGAGGATTATAATTCTCTCACACACATTTGCAAGCATGAGTTGTGGGTCGTAAGTGCAGGTGAGGAGGAAAGCGGCGACGCGATCAAGCCTGTGGTGTTTTACCGCAGATTTTCGTCCAGGTGCATGTGGCCTTTTAGGTCTATGATGTGAATTAACGTGCATCAACGATGCAGTCTGTTGGGGCGGGTGCAGTGGGTGTGTTGGGGCTCCTGACATTGCGTTGCCAGTCTGTGCGATGGATTTGTAAGTGACCAATCAGGCCGATGCGTGACGTTTTTGTATAGTAGCAATGAGGGTAGGGGAGGTAGTAGACCGTACATTCGGTGATGACAAGGCTAGTGGAGGGTATTTGCTAGTGCTTGTGTTAGACGTTTATCGGACAGGATCGCAAATGTTAGTAGACACTTGCGGCGCGCAGGAGGCTCAGAGGTGGTATAAAAGGACATGTCAAACGGCATGACGGGAAACAAGCCATCGGCACTGAGGTTCCTCCCTTCAGCTCATCAAACGTTACAAGCCCGATTTCTTTGTCCATCGCGTTGACATCAGACAATCAGTGGGGTGTTTCGTAACCCTGGTTCGTGAATATTTGGCAGTAGCTAGTCAGAAACGGACTGAGCTTCCGAAAGACGGAGCAGAAATCGCCCAGGGAAAAATGTGCATTCCGCACCACCACTGAATTGCCTTAAAATTCAGTATTGATACCCATGTGGACATTTAAGAATTAAACTTTGCAGGACTTTGTGTGTTTGATTATTCACCGTCCGGCCTGTAGTAAGAGTTTAAACATGCAACAGACGGTGTGGGGGAGAGTTGAGGGCGTTCAGATGTCTAGTTCCGTCAGGGGCTTAGGCGAGTAGGGAGAGGAGGGAGAAGGAGGCGTCTGACAATAAACTACATCTGTCTTGTTGCCGTACCGCAGCGTGGCAAGTAAATAAGCATGCTGGGTTCATCTTCGACCAAGACAGACGTAGGGCTTTTATGAACGCGATGTGCGAGCAAAAAGTTGGGTTGGCTAGCCGTGTGGCCACTGCTTTTGCGGGAGTGTCTAGCCGGCGCTATATAGATGACTCATAATGTCGGGTTAACGGCTACCTAGTGGCCGCTGTCGTCCAAGTGGACCACAATTGCACTATAAAATGACTTTTCTATGCCTTGATTTAGCAACGCAGGATGGTGCTATCGCCTCCGTTTGGATAGGCGCTTAGTTGTTCGACCAACATAACCTGCCCCACAGGAGCAAGTGAAGGCGTAGATGCGCACTGAAGGGATCGGAGAAAGCAGTTTATCCTTAACTTAGATGAAAAAGTGGAGTGCTTGAGGAAACAAATATTATTTTAGTCCCTGAACACGTGCGGGTGATAACCGCGTTTAAGCGACGATACTGAAGTTCGTTTGCCGGATCCCCTCGCGAAATGGCATTATGAGAAATAACTCCTCGGCCGCCTGCATGTCCGATTTTGGGGGGCGTTCTTCCATATATTTACTGACAAACTTTCCAAGAAAGCCGTTACCTCGCATTGTGTTGTATAAGAGAGAAGTCGTTCTCCAGTGTATTTGGAGTACATATTCTCCTAGCTGGGTTGTCGAGGCAGCGGACCAAGCTTCGTTTTTGCTTTAGCGAGACAAAACTATAAATTTGTGTATCGCTCTGTCCATGTTTCCTTGTGATATAGACTGTCGAATTGTTCAGTCAGACGATGAATAGTCGAAAACGTACGTTAACTATCAGGAAGGCTGCCCCCTCCTACATAAAGGTAAAAAAGTTGAATTGTAGCTGACAAACATTGCTATGTTCAAGGTCACGCAACCTCGCAGTGAGCCTTTTCAGACTCGCTGACCTACAGACACTTGACAGACTTCCACTGGCACACGTGCGCGCAGGTAGTCACGGCTGCCCTAGCGCCACTTGAACACCAAACCCCTCGGCTGCTGCATCATTGGGCCACCATAGACGGCATTTGTTGGGTAAGGCTGCATACACCAATTGGAGAACACTTCAGCCTCTTCCACAATCCTGCTAAAACAGCTTTCACCACTTTCTCTCAGGCCCGAAAGGACCCAGTTAACACCAGTCCTGGCCACGCCAGTAGCCTGAGACAGCAACTTGGGGTTCTGTGCAAAATGAATCCTTCATTCTGTGCCTCCTGCGTTTTACCTGCAACTTTGGCTTCGGCCCGATGATTGTATCTCTCCGGGCACAGAATGCAGGCCGTGTGAGGAGGCAGGACAAGGAGCTATTTCAGATATCCGTGTGCCCGTGTTTGACGCGCCAACGCAGTTTCTCTCGGCTTTGCTTCGCTAGTTGGATGATCTAGTGCTTCTCATTCTTCTACCAATTCGTAATTTATCGATTATGATGGGGGTGGTATATCAAATGATTTACTCCAGGGATCTCTACCATCTTTATAACTATAATCCAATTAATAATCATTTTTTTACAGGATGAACATGTTTTTCGAATGGTAAAATGCGTTGTGTGTAGACCACGTCCCAACTTAAAGAGGATGATAATAGTTTCGAAACTGCCTAAAGCAACGACAAGGGCATTCACATTGAAAGTGATATTGATTACGAATGATCGTGCAGCACAATCTCGTGGTTACGTTACGGTATACTTACTGAAACGATTTCAGTAGTCATGAGTGCGTTAACTTGCATTTCCTTCAGCAGTTATTAATAAGGCATTTCGGGTGTTTTTGGCAAGGTTAAAATTATATAATTTTGCAAATGGAAGTGTGGGGTTATATTTAGGGGTTGTTGGATTGGGACCAGGAGTTACCATGTGGTTACGTTATGGTATGTTTGCTTAATCAATTTGAATGGGTTGTATTCTCTAGAGCGGTTATGGACAGGGAATTTTGGGAGTTTGGACTTCGATACCTTTGCAAGGAGGGGTATTGTGTATGGCTAATGATTGGGGTTTTAGGTTTAGGGCTTTAGTTTGGAAACAGGGTATTTGATTTTTAGTTGGAGCTAGGTAGTTTGAGTTTGGGTTAGCAGTTAACATTATTAATAAGAGTTACTTGTTAGGATTAGATGTTTGAGTTTATAATTAGCGTTAGATGTTAAGGGTTAGTAGTTAGAACTTGTACTTAGCGTTTTTGGATTTGATTAATAGTAAGAATTAATAGTTGGAGTTAGTAGTTTGTCCTAGCCCTACACCTGTCATCAAGTCCCTGGTTCCAATCCCTAACCTCAGTACCTAGCCCAGCATCCCTAAATCTTATCCTATACCCTATTTCCTGAACTACCTAATTGTGAACTCCAAAGACACCCCAAATCTTCTGTATATAACTACCCAATGGAATGCATGTCAGCACAATCATGATTACTCAAACCGTTTCCGTAAGCATATCGTAAGGTAACCGCCAGCTGGGGCTGCAGACTCAGTCGTTACCGCTAAATTTTCATTTGGAAAACCTCGTCGTCCTCGAAAATAGGCTCTTAGCTATCTCCGTTCACCTTTTTGCATTTGGTAGGGTTTCTCTCCTTGAATAATGAAGACGCTCAGTTAAACAGATGTCCATTGGAACCAAAAGGACTTATTGCCTTACAAGCCGATACCGGCACGTAATTCAGGCATGGCATGTAGTGTCTTGGACCCGGCTTCAAACAGTTCACAGCCAATATCACCTCGGTTTTGTCACACTGTCCGCCTCACACTCCTTGCCAGTCTGTTTCTGGGACCACGCAAGACCTGGCACTAGTCTCGCTAGAGTGTGTTGCCTACTTTGCTGATTGGCTGCAGACGACAGAGGCGCATAAATGCGTTGAGGGCTAAGGCTCTCAACGGCGGAAACGGACAAATACGGTTCTGAAGTGACAACTTGCAGCATCTGCTTGCAGAGTCTCCTGTACGCACTGTGTCTCAGTAAAAGCTGGTCTCACCCAATCTGTCTTCCCTGACCTTTGTGCTGTTGAACATCCTAAACTGACATGCTAAAACTCCCTACCTGAGTAGCTGACATTAGACGAGGCAAATGAATCGGAAGGTACTGGGTCTGTTCTCAGGGGAAAAGGGTACGTGCGAGCAGGTCACCGCTGTTGCCCGCGTAAACCTGTCGTACTAGCTCATGAAGGACAAGCTACCGGTCGAAAGTTCTGCAGGATGTGAAGGGGTTGATTGGATTGAAGTCGTGTGCTTTGCAAATAAGCTGCACTTGGGGCCTGACATGTTTCTTGCCAGTGAAACTGTGAAGTTTTGTCTACTAATACACATGATTTTTAACGCAACATGGAGTATCGAACAGCGATATCCACTAAATTCGAGGCCTCAAAAGTGGACAAGTGCTTCTTTTTACAAACGCATATTCCAGTGTGCCAGGCGGTTTTTGCTTGTCCGCCACCATTTATGAGGGGATACCCAAAAACAAGAAACATTTTGTCGGTAATTGGATTGGCAGTTCTCCACTCAGTACATTTACTAGACAATTTCTGCTCCGTTGGCCAAGTAGCTTCCGTGAGTAACCCTCACCTCCAATGCTCTCGGCGATTTTACGTTGATAATCTTTAGGGAGCCACGCGTTCATGATGCTTTTTCCGAAATTAAAGGGGGCTTAATGGTGAGTTTGTTCTTTATAACACCAAAGTAAACCAACATTAATATTTACAAGTGCTGAAGCGATCGCGTGAGGCAGTGAGAAAAAAGTGACCTGAATTTCGGTGGTCGTCATGACAACGTGCCGCTTTCCAAATCCACCAGATTTTAGACAAAAGACGGTATGACAAAGGTTTCTCATCCTCATAATGCGCCTCTTGCGACTTTTTATTCCCGAAAATGAAAGAAAAGCTAAAGGGAAAGCATTTTCAGAGATTGAGAAAGAGTCGCTGAGGACACTTAACAGTATTAGTTCAGAAAGATATTAAAATTGTTATGACCTGTAAAAAATCCATTGGGATTAGTGCATATGATCTACTGGACAGTAATTTTAAGGGGCCTTATGATTTTGAGTCTTTAAATAAATAAATATATATATATATATATACATATATATATATATATATATATATATAAATATTCCTTGTTCTCTGGGTAGCCCTCGTAGGCCGTTGTCTTGTGTGCACTTCTACACCTTTTCTGCCACTGGCGTGGCAAATACGGATGATGCTATCATTGCTGAGAGCCCTTCCCGAACAGTGCCTTTTTCGCACCGAGTTAACTTTGTGCCAGTTTGGCATTGGCCCACTGCCTCTGCTTCAGCCCCGCATAACTTGGTACCAGCGTGGCGACAGCTCGAGATCAATCGGCCCTGCGTCGTTCGTTGATTGGCTGTAGGTGGACAACGCTCAGACGCTCACACGCGTGCTCGAGATCAATCGGCGCTGCGTCGGACGTTGATTGGCTGACGCACACACGCGCACCCTCCGCACTGGGGCTAGCAGCCTCAATGCCTGCCGCAACTAACTACAAACAACCTTAGCCTTCCCGACTTTTGATTCAGGCAATCTCGTGTTGCTGACCCCCCACACTTCGACTAGTTTTTTGCTCAAAGAACAGCCCAAAAGAAGTGACCACATTCGACATGTGTGTCCAGGCTTCTGTTCTCGGCAGCGCTGATGGACGCCTACCGAGGGCACTGATAAAGCATCGAGGCACACCACTGACGCGTTGGGAAAACAGTTAAAATCCAAAGCGTCATGCAAAAACCTAGGGCCTGGATACCTGTTGGTCGGTGATAACAAAGTCTGAACCTCTTCGTTATTCGATTGTGCCAACTAACGGCTGACCACGAGCAGCCAGAAAACGATTTTCATCAGCTGACGCCGGTTAACACGCGGTAACCGTCAAAGGAAATTTCTCTGGAAGCTCTGCCTCCCGCATTGGGAAAATCGGGACGAAGTTATTGCGGGAAGTTATTGTGGGCAGGCATAACAATTAATCTGCATTTGTTATGACTAGCTTGGAGTTCGCAGTACTTGCATCTGGATGGACATTGAAGTGCCGGGCTTATAGGACCGTCTACCCTTGGCGCCCATGCCGCGCCAAAGGTCACGTGATTAAAGGTTCCCAAACCATGCACGAACATAGCCTTTGGGACTGCCAATCACAGGCGTCCACAAACCACTATCATCCAGTCAACTGATCAAGTGGACACTAACTGTCATATGACTCGTATTCATGCTCACCCGCATCACCCTAGCGGCCAGGCGAGCGCATAGCCCGAGGATGCCTTGCTTCACGGCTTCTGACAGCCATTCACTACTTCTACCGGTCTTTCCAATTCTCTAAGAGGAAACTGGGCCCTACAGGGTGGGCTGGCATGTTAAACATGTGTGCTACGCTGAGTGTCTTGATGGACTAATTTTGTGCCTCACAGTTCTAGCAACCTGCGCAATAACTTTTAATTCTTCCGTATTCCGGCAATCTTTTACTCTCCAAAGGTAACGCAAGAGATGGACGAGTATTCTACGTTGGTTGCTGTCTTTCCTCTCATTATACTTTCCCAAGTTCAAGCATTTTTACGCGATCCTCCATCTGATGCACAATATACTAAGCTTAAGACCGAGCTTCGCCCCTGACCTCGGTTTCGGATCGTTAGCGTTATCATAAACTCGTAAAAGAAGTCGCTTTGGGTGATTACAAGTCATCTGAACGCTGCGTCGCATGCGTTCGCCTGTCGGGAACATGACAATTTATGATAGGTTCTTTAAGCAGATGTTCTGAGAATGCTTGCCAATATCTATTCCAGCTCAAATGATCTATTTATTTCAAAACTCGCGGAGATGGTCGATTGTATTATGTAGGTGGAGCGTCGGTCTTTCTGGATGTTTGTTTAGGTCCCATCGCCACTCGTTGCATCCACATCTTGTCCGAGATACGCTTTATTTTGGAAATATCATTTCAAGATTTTCAACACAAAGACCTCCATGCACTGTAGATAAAATTGTTACGCAAAAGAAATAGCACAGGAAAAAAACAGAAGATAGCTTATAGCCGAAAGCTGTACCTGTCGGCATCATGAACGGTCGTCCGTGAACGCGACACAAAATTGCGCCAAAAACGGTGGAGTTTTCGTTTGCAAATGGTCGCCTTGTTGTATTTATTATAAACAAAGAGCGGTTAGAAGTAGGATTTATTGAGAAACATGGGCCAGTCCATGTACATATAAAAAAATTCCCTATGTGAATTGAGGAGAATATACGACGGCTCAAATTCAAAAAACAGCCTAAATATCTGTTTGATCTCAAAGCACAGATTGCCCAAGTATCGGCGGCTGTTGCCACTCTGCATTTGCTCCGCTCTCGACGCTGCGCTAGTCGATAATGTCACTTTTCCCGCTCTTCCTTTCTAGGACCGCATATCTTTACGTCTGCGATAGCAAGAGTGACCGATGTTCCCTTGACGACCCTAGCGCGCACGTTGTATTCACAAACCCCGTAGCAGTAGGCGAGATGATATTGATCTCTATTTGATGTATTAGGTCCTGTGTTTTAAGTCTTGGTAATCAGCCGTCTTATCACACACTGCTGTTGCTGTGGCTTACATCTTATTACTGTATATTTTCTCTCTCTGCACTCCTGACTTGAGATCGACAGATGGCTGTATAGAAGAAGAAGAAGAAAAAGAAGAAGAAGAAGAAGAAGAGACGATCACTGGAACGTGATGTTTATTGGCTTGACGTTTTTGATTCTCTCTCAAACCCATCATCAGAGACAGTCGCACAGAAGGTTAATAAGGGCCCACAAGGTGCGCAGTATTTATAGGGCATGGTTGGTAGGCCACCACATGCCTAGAATAATTAGCAGTCCTCGTGTTGATCGCTGGGGATCGTAGTTGTTATATCCCGATGGGTGTGATAGAGGAGAGGGCAAAGCCGGTTTTCTGGAATAAAACACTTTATTCTGGGCCGACAGAAAACAGCAGATCTCAAGCTCATCAAATATCGTCTATTTATTTAGTTCTCGGGGTTCTCGAACATTCCGACCAATCGTGACGGAGAGCGTTCTGGAACTTTCTGGCCTGCAACGTGGCTTGCATTGATTGGTCGCTTCTCGCGTTGGAAAACCCCTGGCGGAAACTTTTCGAATTTGGGCCGCACGCGTGCCTGGGGACTTGATGCGTGCTCGGTGCAGCGGCGCAACTTCTCGAATTTGGACCGCACGCGTGCCTGGGGGCTTGACGCGTGCTCGGTGCAGCGGCGCATATCGATTGGTTGCCTGCGCATTTTTCTCAGCCGGCTTGGCCTATTTCGGCGTGCGAAACATGTGCCATTTCCGCCTTGGGTCACGACTCAACTGTGGATCCCGTCTCCGTAACAGTAGTCAATGCGATGATTGCTGTTTGGTCCGTATCCGAGTCATTAACAGCCATGATTGCATCACCGTTGTCTATTCCAGGCGTAAAGATTACTCGGTAGTTTGGTTCACTGTCACTGGGAGTGCTAGTCACTCGCATCCTCCCGCGTGGCTAGCAATTGTACCCAGGCGAAATCGCAGCGCAGAATTTGGAGCCGTGAGGTCATTGCGCTTATAAATCAACTGCGAGCCAGATAATTATGACCCAAGCAGTTCACGGCGCACCCGGTTGTCAGCCCTCACGAGCATTACATCTTCATCAAACTTGAAGGTGTGGTCGGGTTCTGTCATATGGGCTGTGACTGGAGAGCTAGTGTCCTTCCTCCTCACTGCTGCCGCGTGCTCAGCCATTCACGTGCAGAGTAGTCTCGCAGTTTCTCCGACGTAGTTACGTTTGTCCACAACTACACCAGATTCGGTAAATGACTTCAGACGTTTCCTGTTTTGGCATTGGGTTTTTTCCTCATTATTTGGCGCCTGATGGGTGTCTGGTCGGTGTGCAACTCCAACTGCGAGTGGTGTGGGAAGGTGGCTAACGGCTTCCGAGACGTTCTTCGCGAACGGTAGCGCTCACAAAAAAGTTTGGGGCTTGTGCAGTTCGGTTTCTCGCCTTAGTTGCGCATGCAAATTTCGACACAGTTTCCTCTGGACACCCATCAAAAGTTACTGCAATTCGGCAACCTTTTTAGTTCGCTGAGAGAGAAAGAGAGAGAGAGCACTGCTTTATTTTGAAAGTAAAATTCCAAAAATCTCAGCAAAAAGCTCCTCCATTCACCGTGAAGAATCGTCCTTGAATGTGTCCCAAACTATTGATCAATTTGGACTTGCTTCAAAATAGTGCCAGCGTCCTGCGCTGATGACCTCATTTTTGTTGTTCGAATAAACAAAATAGTGTTAAAATTCAAGTATATAATGGATGAAATAGGCCAATCGACGTACATATAAGAGGATCCATATGCGAATGGAGAGCAGAAAAGATGGTGGCTCAATATCAAAAGCCCGCCAGCAGTAGGTCGCAATACGCCATTATAGCGCCCGTACGTACCTGCGTTTTTGACTGACTGAAGGGTTGCTGTTGAACCTCAGTACTTGTGTGGTATAGCTCACTTTCCTGTTGAACTGACTTTGGTGTCTGAATACGTGGTCGGAAATTTAAGACGCTTAAACCACATCTTTGCCAGTCTGTAATTTGGAGTGCATTTGAGTAATACAATGGACCGGAGTGAAACACCCTTATTGTGTAACTTCGTAGGACACCTTCGGATCAAGAAACGGCCTTAGTCCTTCAACTCCTGAAGTTCTGTCACAGACGTACTTTACGTTCGGTGGAACATTCTACAAGCAGGTGAAGGGCACGCGAATGAGTTCGCCGATTTCAGGACTCAGAGCCGAGGTGGTCTTGGAACAGATGAAGTCACTGGTTGTCCCGCACCACAGACCGAAATTCTGGACGCATAATGTGGATGATACCCTCGTCAGGTGCTGAGATTCAATGAACTTCTCAACGCCGTCTTCCCAGGCATTCAATTTACAATGAAGGAAGAAGCAAGTAGCCAGATACCCTTTCTGGACGCCCTCTTATGGCCCAAAAACCTGAGTATTCGGGAAAGCGACAAATACGATGCATGTACAGAACTTCCCACAGCAGCCAACCGATCAGTCAGAAACACAGTTGCATAAGGGCGCTTATGTGTGGAGGCACAATAGGCAGGTCCAAAAATAAATGCATAAACCCAAGGTACTTAAAAGCTCACAGTAGGTTGTCTTGTTCACCTCAAGATAACCAGAAACACCGTGGACTATCGCCTTGTGTGCTACGGGGCTGGCGTAGGCTATTGTTCCAGTTCGGATGCACCGTTTTGGAACCCAGGGTGCAACTGCCCTCTTCTTTGTGCAGTCATGCATTCGGACGCGTTCAGTTAGGTTCTAGTACTGGTGGGATCGCTGATGTTTGTAACATGTGCATGCTGTGGTGGTAGGCAGTTTGGGTGCACCGTTTTGGAACCCGGGGTGCAACTGCCCACTTTTGAGTGCGGTCATGCATTCGGACGCATTCAGTAAGGTTTCCAGTGCTGGTGAGATCGTTGATGTTTGTAACACGGGCATGCTGTGGGGTAGGGTTGCTGCAGCTGTTGTTTGGATTCCTGGTGGCGTGGGGGTTTGGGTGAATCCTTTGCAGTAATTTTTGGAACCGGGGGTGCAACTGCCCTCTGCTGTGTGCAGTCATGCATTCGGACGTGTACAGTTAGGTTCAAGTGCTGGTGCGTACGCTGATGTTTGTAACACGGGCACGATCTGTGGATGCACCGTTTTGGAACCCGGGGTGCAACTGCCCACTTCTGAGTGCAGTCATGCATTCGGACGCATTCAGTAAGGTTCAAGTGCTGGTGAGATCGTTGATGTTTTCAACACGGGCATGCTTTGTGGGTAGGGTTAATGCAGCTGTTGTTTGGATTCCTGGTGGCGTGGGGGTTAGTGCATCCTTTGCAGTGATTTATGGGTTTCATCTTCTTATGATTCCGACTGCTCTGGTGTTTTTATTTCGTTTACACGTTAACAGCTGGTTTTCCCATGTTCATCGTGTAGTAAGCAGTTAATTTGCACCGTGGGCATGGCATACGTCCGTGTACGTTAGGTCGTTCGTTTGCTTTTGCTCATCTATGTTGACTACTATATTTGTTTTTGTGAGGCGTCGACACCGACCTTCCACGTGGAGAGTTAAGTGGGACAAATAGGCTGGTTGGTATTCGTTTTAGGGTTCAGTCTTTCGATGGTTGGGTTTACGGATAAACCTCCTTACCCATTGAGGCCCGCGTGCTTTTTGGCCCTTCTCGTTGTGCGATCAGAGTTTAAGGTCTTTTAATTTCTTTTTCCAGCAGTATGCTGGTTAATCTAGTAATAGGTGTCTCCTTCCATCTAATTCGCTTGCTCGGGTTATATTGCATGCTGCGTAGTTATCTACGTCTGCCATATGAAGCCCCCTGGTTAGTTTAGGTACCGTTTTTCAGTCGATCATTTACTGTTTAGGGAATTTGGGATAGCGATCTGATCTACTCACAATTTTTACTAGCATGGATAAGTTGTTGTTATTGTCTTAGTAGCGGTATTCCCGGCAGTAGTAGATTTCTTGAGTAGAATTAATTCTGGTGGTCTCTGTTGCAGGACCAGAAAAGTTGCTGTGGATATAGTTTAGCAATAGTAGTATTATAAGTAAAGTGAATAGGCAGTATGTGTAGTATTTTTTAGATGCAGTAGTACCGGTACAATAGTTGTTGTTGTTCTTCTGGTATTAGTCGCAGTAAAAGCAATTGTATTATTAGTAATAGTACTAGTGGAAGTGGACGCCATATGAGTGGTATTATTATTAGTAGCGAACGCAGTATTTTGTAGTTCAATAGCAGTAGTGCAGTAGCAGTAGTAGTATAGTAGTAGCAGTAGTAGTAGCAGTAGTCAGTAGTAGTAAACGTAGTAGCAGTAGCTGTGGTAGCATGGTAGTATTATTGGTAGTAGTAGTAGGAGGAGTATCGTAGAAGCATTTGCAGTGCATTAATGGTAGTAGTATTAGTAGTCTTAGCATTAGCTGCAACTAGTAGTAGTAGTAGTATTATTTGTAATGGCATTAGTTCCTCAAGTAGTAGTATTAGTTGTCGTAGTAGATGTAGTTGTAGTAGTATTAATAGAAGTATAGTAGTAGTTGTTGTTGGTAGTAGTATTAGGAGTAATATCGATATTTATAATGATAGTTTAAGTTGACGCAGTAGTAATATTTGTAGTAGCTTTGGAAGTGGAAGTAGTTTTTGACACAGTGGTAGTTGTAGTGGTAGTAGTAGTAGTATTATTAGTTTAGTAGTTGTTGTAATATTAGATGTAGTGCTATAAGCAGCAGTAGAGTTCTTTTATTAGAAGTAAATTTTCTAGTTGTAGTAGTCACAGTTTTAGTAGTTGTAGTAGTATTAATAGTAGACGTAGTGTTCGTAGTATTATGACCGTAGTTGTAGTAGTCGCCGTATTAGTAGTGATAGTCGTAGTCGTGGTAGTATAAAGACTAGTGGGACTTGTCATAGTATTAATAGTTGTAGTGGTACACGCACTTGTGACAATAGTAGTAGCAGTAGTATTAGTAGTAATATACACAGTGGTTGTAGTAGTTACAGTAGTAGTTGTAGTAGGAGTAGTAATAGCAGGAGTAGTAGTAGCAGCCGCAGTTGTAGTAATAGTTGTTCCAGTTGTAGTATTAGTTTGATAGAGGTATTGGTTGCAATAGTAGTAGCATTAACAGCTTCGGTTGTAGTATGCAGTCGTGAACGCAGTAGTTGAGGTCGTCACAGTTGTAGTAGTAGTAGTATAAGTATAATATACGTTGACGTAGTAATGTAGTAAGACTAGTAATAGTTGTAGTAGTTGTAGAATTATTAGCAGTGGTAGGAGAAGAAGACGAACTAGAAGTTGTACTAACAGTAGTAGCAGTAAAAATAGGGTTAGTAGCGGTTGCATTAGTAGTAACAGTAAGTGGCAGTACTGGTGGGAGTCATAGTCGTAGAAAGTAGTAGTAGTAGAAGTAGAAGTAGTAGTTGTATTATTAGAAGTATTAGTAGTTGTAGTAGTAGTATTAGTAATAGTAGAAATATTAGTACATGTAGTAGTGGTAACATTAGTACTGGTAGTTGTAGTAGTAGTAGTAGTAGTAGTAGTAGTAGTAGTAGTAGTGCAACTGGTGCAGTATTAGTAGTTGTAGTAGAAGTAGTAAATGCAGTGGCAGTAGTAGTAATAGTATTCGTAGTAGTAGTAGTTGTAGTAGTAGTATGGTTAGTAGTAGTAGCAGTGTTGATAGTAGTAGTAGTAGTAGTAGTATTAGTAGTAGTTAATGGTAGTAGTAGTAGTAGCAGTAAAATGGAAAGATATAGTACATAGAGTACAGTAGTAGTAGTAGAAAATAGAAGATAGTAGTAGTAGTAGCCAGTAGTAGTTGTATAGTAGTATACAAGTGGTAGACGTGTGTGCTAGCGGTAGTGATAGAAGTGACGCACGATACATAGTAGTAGACGTTGTTGAATAGTGGTGAGTCAGTAGTATGCACAGTCGGGGGTAGAGAGTGACATGGAGTGTAGGGAGGGTCGTCGTAAAGACGCAGTACTACCATAGTAGAAGCTGTGCTAGTACGTAGTAGTAGTAGTTGTAGTAGTAATATGAATCAGTACGTAGCACTAGTACTAATAGTGCAGTACTAATAGTAGTGATAGTAGTGACTAGTACAGTAGAGTAGTAGCAGTACAATAGAGTCAGCAGTTTGTGATACGCAGTAGTGTGTAGTGCTGCAGCAGTAGTAGTATGACGCAGTTAGTAGCAGTGAAGCAGTAGTTGTTGCCAGTATTGGTTGCACAGTAACGCATTGGATAGTAGTAGTAGCATAAAGTTGCACTAGTAGCTGTGGTAGTATTACTTACAGTAAGTAGTAGTTTTTCATTTGTAGCATTTGTAGTAGTAGTAGCAGTGCCAGTATTGGCAGTTGTAGTAGTAGTAGTAGTAGAAATTGTGCCTTTGATGTTTTTAATTCCTGTTCACTTTACTAACCGGTCTCTTATCGTCCTTAGCCTCTTGTCCTACTTGTTGCAACTAAACGCTGCTACTCACGATTTTTAGGTGCTAGCTTAACCGCTGTCTGTTGCATTTTCCTCTTCTTCTTACGTATATACTTTCTTCGCGGTTATGATTGGCCACGTTAAGGGCAAGCTAGTTCCTTCGCAACTAGCTATGGCATTCTTACTTCGGTTCGCTTTTCATATCTTCAAAAAGTTTCATTGGCTTACGTTATTTCCCCGACGTTAGGCCTGGATTTCGCCCTACCGCGCAATTCCTACCGATGACGTTGTAGGACTACCTAATTCTATGTACATTACTGTCGGTCAGTATGGATTGCTTTTATTCGTCTTTCCTTTTTTTCCCATCCTCAATAATCCTGCACCCCCATCTTATCTGTTGCCTTGGTTGCGCCAATCAGTTTTCTAATTTTAAATCTTAAATCCGGCTGGTTATTAAACTCGTCTTTCCTGGCACCGCGTAATGACTGATAGAGGAACAATGATACAGTTTTGTTAATTATTTATTCAATAAATCATCACAGCTGTTTTCACATGAAATTTCAGACGGTGGATCAACACCTTCGGGTGTGTATTTTTGCTTCTCTGTTGATTCCCGCTGCCGTCGTCGCTCACTTCCATTTTCAACCACACTTCAGCTGTCTTAGGGGTTCACAACTTGAGCATTGCAATTTCGGTTTGATACTTTTTCTTTGTCTTCATACTTGGGCGTTGTCTCTAGTTTTTAAGGGGAAGGTGTTCGTCACGTGCCCCACAAACGTATCCCAGGTCTGAGATATATTTTTCGCATTTTTAATCCATACCACAAACAGAGCCCAGACAGCTCTGTCGGGGGCCGGACCGGTTTCAGACATTTATCTCTTGAGTCGGCTCCAGTAGGCTTTTATGGCATTGGTGTGCATTCCAGTTTCGGGTTTTTTTCTCGGGGTGTTTTTTTCTCTGGGTTTTTTCTTTTTTTCCCTTGCGGTGGCATCCTAAAAAGTGGATAAAACAATTAAATTAAGTATGCCATCAAACTAATAAGTCTGTATTTTCGGTACCCTATGTTCCTTGTTCAGGATTTCATTTTGTACTATTCTTCACCAACTTTGCCAACCATGCGCCAAAAAAACACAATTACTTTTCTGTCGCTGTCAGCTATTTGTGCCCTTAACCGTACTGCAATTACATTCAGAAAATTTTTTTTTGCTTTGCTTCTCTTTTTTAACAACAAACAATTGCGTCTGCAAATCCGTTAATCTACTCTTTGGTTATTACTTCGCATTCTCTCAATAACACTTCAATTTTTTTGTTTACTTTATTCCAATATTAAGCAAACTACCGGCGACCACCTGAACAAAAACTTTTACATATTCCATCACATTATATAAACATGATTTAATTCATATTAAGAAACTTACCTTAGTTGCGCTTCAGCTTCTTGCATTTCGTTTCCTTCTGGGGGGCTTAGTTAGCGATCTCATTTGTCAGCTTCTATTTAAATTCCTTCAATTACAGCGCGTTCCATAAGCCTTCTTCCTATTGGCTCCCATTTCATTTGTTCAGTTTGGTTTTCATTTTTCGGCCAATGGGGATCGTTCAGTTAACCCGTGCTTTTTGCATTGATGCAACTTTTTATTTCTAATTTACGTACCTCATTCAAATTCCTTTTTATAAAATTTGCACATCCAACTACTTACGCCATTTTGGGTTGGTGTTTTTTTATTGTTCTGCATGACCACGGTTCCCGTAAGACAGGCTCTTGGGTTATGCATTTATTTTGGGACCCGCCTATTGTGCCTCCACCGAATTATGATATTTTTGACGGTTACTAAGAATGAATTTCTACCCGCATGACTTTGTCAACCACTGCGTACGCAAACGGCACGAGAGACCAAATCCAACTGGCCCTAAAAAAATTGCAAACTCTTCCGTACACGAAGAACGCCTCAGAAGCCGTCAGCCGCCTTGTCACTCCACTTAAGGTTGGGGTTGAACACAAGCCAGAAGCAAACCATCAGACGCCGGGTCATGAAACCGAAAGATCTACTGCCGTGGCAGGAAACTTCTGGCGTCGTTTACTGGATCTGGTGCAGTTCTGGACAAAGCAACTACTTCGGAGAAAATAGGAGATTACTCTGGACATGAATGACCGAGCACGCAGCAGCTTTGAGAAGGAGAGATGCAAGATGTCAGTTTGCGGTTCACTCGAAGGGACCCGGAGGTATCTTCAAACTTCATGAAGCCAAAAACCCTCACAAGAGTTTACGACCTTGTGAGGCTCGAGTTAGCTCATCATGGTTCTCGGGCTTGCAGTCCATCTACAAGCACAATAACCTGTCGTTCCCTTTAGTCCGTGCCTAAGCTTTTGCCTGAACAAGGGAATCAGTCACGTGGTGGGGTTGCCGCGTTATTTTCATGCTGATATCCAACACAGATGGTGAAATCGTGGCAATTGACGACTCAGACGCGGACTGGCCTCATATTATTCATTAGGACGCCCAACGGTGATCGCAAGAACTGCTAATTAGAGTAATCATGTGGTCTCGTAACCAATACGTACTATAAATACTGCAATCCTTGTGCCGCCACTACCCTCATCTGTGACCGTCTTCTGACGATGGGTTCGAGCGAGCATCCGAAACTTCCAGCCAATAAACTACTTGATCCGGCGACCACAGATTCTCCATCTGAATTGCACTTGTCGGTTTACGAACTGTATGCTTCCACATACTCGTTGCACTCGGCTAGACTTAAAGACAGCAATCAACACGCCCTACCAAGTCAGTGATGTGGCTGCGTATGACCGAGTTCTCGGTTTGGTGACAGTGGGAAGCTGATCGATCACTTGGCTCTCCATTGATTGGCTGCATTTGAACGTACGCTCAGACCTCACACTGGCGAACACGAAGACAACGTCTACCTGCCGGTGTAGTGATGGAAATGATGCTGATTCTGACTTCCGAGTTGCTTGTACATTCACAGTACGTTGCTCTCCTACCAATTCTATTTCTGACGTGGCTGCAGACCATGGCACTTTCCCATGCTTGTACGTTTTCTGCGTCTCCTAGAAATAGCCCATAAAATGGCAGCACGCGTAGATATAGGCCTTTGAGTTCTCATGTTCCATGTCAATCAATCAGTATGCGGTACTCTGTGGAACCACATGAAAGTCCTCTCTGTGTGAGGCCTCATTATATAGCCGGAAACATACGGTGAAGCGACAGCCAGAAATGGCAATCACATTCTTCCTACCTTTCTTCGGCAGTACGTCTTGCAAGTGAGAGCAGTGGGGGAGATAGAAGGATTGGCCTTAGTGGCAGAACACACTTCGTACATTCTGGATACACTTGCTTGCAGAACTCTGAAATCCTGTATTGGAGCAAGGACCGTTTAGCCAGGGAATCAATCGAGTCCTGGAACACTGGAACGATCTCCATCAGCTGCTTTGTGCCTCCTTCCTCTCTTCATCCTGCTGACCCCCACCCTCCCTCCCCCGGACGCAGTTCAGGTTATTAAAAGCAGGCACGAACTTGGATCAAACGGGGATCCAGACGCAGATTATCTTCGCCGGACACGATCACCGATACGTCACACCCCAGATCCGACGAAGCCTTGGACCGTCGATCCTGACCGTGGGAGTCTATTAACATGGCAGATGGGTGCGAACGGGATAACCATTTGAAGTCGGTTTGGATACTGGTCATGACAATCAGGATCCAAACTTGTGGCACGACAGTTGATGGCATCCCTCGGCTGCCAATGCAACGTTAGCGTGTGGTAGCTCTTTGCCATATTTTTATTTATGCAAAACTTTCTATAGCTATTCCATATTTTATACATTTAATTAACTTGCATTTATGCATGTTTGTTTAAGTTGGTGTTTATTAACTGTAACGTGCTACCCTCCAACTGGTTTGAATATCAATTCCATTAACTGACATTTCATCCATTGCGTTTATTTTTCACTGGGCGGTGGTGTCAGGCCTCTGGCTTGGCTTGTATCGATTAGTTCTTAGCGTGGGATTGCATTATTGCTTGTCGTTACTCGTTTGATTGGTGACCCCGACGTGATCTGAGCACGTTAAATGCCTGACTGTCAGATCTATACATACTCTGCGGCACGGTAAAATACTCGCCTCTACTTTGCTTTGCTTTCGAAACGTCAGGGCATTACACCCATGGTTCTTGAGGTCATCCGTCTTTGTCAGTTACATCCAGAGAAGTGAATGTTCGCTACTTTTAACACTATATATATGAGCTTGGAGTAAAATAATCAGGGCAAATTTTTTCGTTTGCGTTCAAAAATCTGATATTTCAGCTATAGTTCCTCAAATTTATTGGAATAACCTTTAATATTAATAATCTCTTTTTTGATCGCTGATTGCCGTTTTGCGAATGGGAAGTAATTCGAGCCATTCTTATATGAACGAAACGCATGTCAACGCTGTCAACGCATCTTCCGCGCGAGAATCGGCCTGGTTGGACATCTTCGGACGCAATGCACCCACAATCCGACAATTCCAATTTCTACGTAAAATTCTGCCAACTCTCCTTCAGACTAACCCACCCTCACTCCTGGCATCAATTCCATTACTCCCACCATCATAGAGGCCACATCCCTCTTCTCATCGCCTTTTACCCCCACCACCGCCTTCACCTTCACAACCACCACCGTCAGCGATGGGGACTCTCTCCTAAACTGTCCTCAATGCGACCGCACATTCACATCACGCATTGGCCTGGTCGGTCACTTGCGAATCCATCGTACAGAGACTGGTGAACCAGTGCCTTGAGCACCAACATACAGCAGAGATCGTCGCCTCCACTGTCCTCACTGTCCTCGCGCATTCACTCATCATATGGGCTTATTCGGTTACATGCGCATCCATGACGGCGGAATTCACCACGATGCCGACAACACCAATACCCCATGCACCCTCCGCTCCTGCCATTCTTACCGCTACTGCTACCTCCTGCCATGAATGACATCCCCAGCCTCTCCCGATTTCTCCCTGCCCACACTGTGCCGCAACTTTAACTCACGCATTAGCCTGATCGGTCACCTACGAATCCATCGCACGGAGGCTGGTGAACCAGTGCGGGGCTCCGACATACAGTCGCCGCGCCCGCCTCCACTGCCCTCACTTCTCTCGCAAATTTTACACACCGTATGGGCATATTAGGACACATGCGCCTCCACGACAACCTGCGGTAAACCACCGGAGGCTCTCCATATCGGCGCACACCATCTACACTAATACATACACAACACCCTCACAAACATCATAATGTACCTGATAAAATCACGGTTCCTAGGAAACCGTGGCTTGGAAGGCTGCCAATCGGACGCTTACAGCAGACCACGCCGTCGGCCCAGTGTATGTGCTGTATGTGTCGAGTGGCTAACCAGTCGGAATGGGAGTCAGACGACGATGGCTCCTCCATATCCTCTGATTAAGTGAATCGTGGTGTGTGCGTTATGAGGGAGCCAGGTCGTGCTGTGGCGCGCGAAGACGGGTACGCGCCGACCTGATCAGTCAGTGTGCCACTCCCGCATCAGACGAATTGACTGGCACGGACGGTGAAAGCCTGGATTGTGTGGGTGGGGGAAGATATGAGGGTCAACAGCTCAGCGCATTTTCCTCACTATAAACAATCTGACGGCTTGAAACTATCAGGCTGCGCTAAAAGCCGGTTGGCTGAAGGTTGCCAACTGACGGGATGACTCGGACCGCATGGTCAGCCCCAATGTGTTTTTTGTATAGTGGCTGGCTGGCGGACTGAGAGTCAGGTGCAATGGCTCCTTCTTAATGTGGCCTTTATGTCACTCCCAATCCGTGGTATCCGAGTCAGGTGTTGCAGTAGGTTGGCGGGTAACTTGACCCAAGTGTGATTAAACTCACGGCTCCCGATGGGGCCTCGTCGATTGGCTCGAAGCGTTGGCTGTACCATCCTTCTGCTGGCGTGGGTTCGAGATCCCACCGAGGCCGCCCGAGTTTTTCACAGTGGGTCCAAGGAATTATTCAAATCTGCCAAAAGATCCTCTCTACTTCGATTAATCGTGCCTGGTAGTCATCTGATGGATTCTAGATTTGATTGCTGAGGAAATCCTATAAGCCAGTCAAGCATGCTGTATCAGAGTGGTGGTCCCATACATGCTAAGCAGGCTGGGCGGGTAACCTGGACCCAAGCGGTGATTAAACTCACGGCTCCCGGAGCCCTCGCGTAGCCCAGTTGTAGCTAGAGCGTTGGCTGTACTAAAGCCTTCCCCTTGCTGGCGTGGGTTCGAATCACCGAGGCCGCCGAGTTTTCACAAGTGGGTCTAATTTATTCAAATCTGCCAAAATCCTCTACTCAATTAATTCCTGAAAGTTATTTATGGTTCTAGATTGATTGTTTAGAAACTCTGCTTCAGTTAGTCATTGTATCAAAATTTTGATTCCATACGTTGCAGTAGGTTGGCGGGTAACTTGACCCAAGTGTAATTAAACTCACGGCTCCCGGTAGGCCTCGTAGCTCAGTTGACTAGAGCGTTGGCTGTACTAAAGCCTTTCCCTTTTGCGTGGGTTCGAATCCCACCGAGGCCGCCGAGTTTTCAGTCAAAGTAATATGACTTTGTCTAGAAATACTATTTTTAGAAACGGTACAAATTACGAAAACGTGAAAAATCGATCTAGTGGAGGAAACTGAAGTTCTTAATGTAGGGAAGCCTGTCCGTGCAATAAGCGAATGAATACAGCAGCATCGAATTACTTTTTGAAAATAGTCTTTTCAGAGTTTTGCGTACACATTTTCAACTAGATTAAGCGCGTCGTAAAAGTATGCGCGGCCGCTCATCAAGCAGCCTAACATGCGAGTGTGGCATTCCAAACACCGTTAATACCAGAATTGCCAGGTGTTCTTTCCGAATTGCTTTATTTTGGTCCCTTTGGTCCCACGCCACCTCCGAAGCTATTTAGCAGCGTTGTGCGTCTCATGTTTGATCGCGCTCAAATTTCGCCTTTTGGCGCAAGCCTCGACCACAGCCGCAGATGAGCCCTTTGAGCCTCTTCTGCTAAGTGGCCAGACAGATATCCGACCACTACCTACTCTGGGGTCATATTGTCAGGAGGTGGTCATATTTTGACCCAAGTCAACTGCCTTCATAGCGACCTTGGACACCGCATGCGCCAGACCTTCACGGTGCACAACGTCGCTACATGCGTGCCATGACACTGATCGATGGCAGATAGAACACAACAGCAGCCAATCGCTGTGAGACATGGCACAATGACGGTGTATCTCACGTGGCAATCAGAATCGCCTTGGTGGATGCAATAAAATCGGCCGTCTACATGGGTGAGTGCATGTAGTTGTACTTGTTAAGGCTTCGATAATGCCTGATCTAGCCGTCCTCGAGGATGTTACGGATTGGGCCTCTCCACGTGTGACGATCCGCGGCAGCAGACCTGGAAAGTTCAATCCAATTTCCTCGTCAACGACGGAGGCTGAATACTGAAGGGCAGTGTAATATTAAGTGACGTAGATGGCTCACAAGTCTGCCCCATTCATTGGCCTTGCACCACCTTGCTGCGGAGCATATGCTGAATATTGTCAGACTACGACAGTCGATTTGCCAGGGCAGTTCCGTGAAAACCAGCCACTTGCGACCTCTCCCGCTTCCGGTCCACACGACTTTATCGGACCAAGGTGGGCAGGAGAAGAGAGCGTGGTAGATGCAGCGCAAATCTATTCTCATTGTAATTTAATTCACGCGCAAGTCACCATCCTGCCCAACTGCGCTCTGAGGCATTAATGGACTCCGTCGAAATCGACGTTTGGACTGTCACTATTCATGTTATTATTTTAGTTACCCGAAACAGTACCTGTTCCACAATTTAAGACTACATGGCACATATAAAGTCCTTTAACGGATCTAAGAAATGGCACATAAGCTTGTTATAACAGAGGCCTTTAAATATATGAAGGTTGAGACAATAGCCGTGCTGACTGGCTAGTATAAGATAAGTTCATGTCCTGAGGACTGAAGTTCACAGCAAAATGAGCAACACGTTGTGAAGGTCATGTGAGCTTTAATTGAAGAAAAACTACGGATTTTCCCTTCGATAAGCGTCTCAACAGGATTTTTCGCTCGGAGACTGCGACTCGACGGTTACTGTCGGCTTTGGCAGCACTTTTCTCACAGTTGCACTGGCTTTTCTTCATGGAATCGCGCCGTAAGAGGAGGCCGTCTCTTCTCGTCACAACCGACCAAACTTCATGCTGTTCTCCTCGGAGGAGTCTGAAGGATACCCAGCAGCGCCGGTAATGGGTTGCTGTCTTTATAAAAGTACGCTAGGTAGAATACCGTAGATCCGTACTAACAGTGGAAGATTTGGGTCCAGGTATGAGTAACTCTTTATTTAGGTTAAGACGCGAATATCATCCACCTTGAAATTTAGGGCGTATGGGAATTTCTTTTCTGTCCTGTCCACGCTACTTATATATAAAAATGGTGTCATGGTATGTGTCTCTAAACCTCGCACTCTCAGCGTTCAAAATAGGTTTCGCTTTGGAGATTGGGTGTTGAGTCTTCAAAACCTGTGCAACCCGTCCAGGCTGGCTGAGTGCAGCTGCCACATCCCGTACGCAGTTCCGTACAATCAACCCCCAACAAAACCCCGTATTGGCACTCAGACATCGCACAGATTACTGTGCAACGGGCCGTCCGTTTTAATAGAAATGAAGTTTTGCTGATTTGCTCAATTTGACCTTGGAAATTTAATCACCTAGTCGGTCTGCCGACAGTGCGCCCGGCCTGAAAGGCATCACGTTGTTATGATCTTCTGCTCCAGTTGCTTTCTCCAAAAAAATTTAATCATCGATGTCACCAGGAAAATCGCGTGTGTGTAGAAGACGCTGGCCGTCCTCGTCTGTGCGCAGCCGCCGTAGCTGTGGTCCTAGCCAACAGGAAGCAGAATTTTTACAACGGATAATCTTATAGTTGGCGTTACGCCAGAGGTCCTAGGATCTAGGGACCTAAGTCTCACTCACAGTACAAATCTCTTTCTGTGTGTGCCTTGTTGCCTTCCTATGCGTCACTGCGAAAGCTGCAATGTGGTTCTGCTTTTCGCACTCCAAATATGGAAATAACTTCAAAGTTTAGTTCATTTGGAGTGAAGGCACAGGAAATTGAGCCTTCATTTTTCTTCCTTCATTCGCTCTAACCACATGAGCTACGAGGTTCACCGGGAACGGTTTATTTAATTGCCAACGTGTAAGCCACAAATTAGTATAGTATAGTATAAATTAGTATAGTAACTTATTGCTCAAACAGCATTTCCTATCCAATAAAGCTAGAATCCACTCAGATGACTACCAGACTCATTTTATGGCGACCATGTCGAATGGCCGTTTCCTTACACCCTTGTTCTGGTGTGGAGTAGGTTATGTTGATCGATGAGTCATGCCTGCAAAATGCCTGAAAACCTCCCCGGCATAAAATGAAAAGAGACGAAAACAGAGGCTAAGCGGGCATCAATCTCTGCTCTTGGTGATTCCGCATCGTAAGCAACATCGAAGCTTTTGTGTGAGTTCGTCAGGGGTCCTCACTGAACTACCACCTCAGGCAATGCATCAGTGCTCTGCAAAAGCCAGGCGACTGCGTCATCGGGTTATAGAAGGCGCGTATCGTCGCGCACAGAAAAACCTCGCGCAAGCCTGCTTACTATGTTCAAAGGCCTTTCGCTGATGAACGCTCATCGATCGTTATCGGAACTCGTCCCATGCTGCCTTACGGTTCACTCTCGAGCACGCCAGCGGCTGTACTGATATTGGTAGAATATTGGTAGTATTAGTAGTAGTAGTAGTAGGTAGTAGTAGTAGAAGATGAAGAAGGTGATAAACAATGCCGAAAAAGACTGGAATGGCTTTTCTGGCTCATTCAGCCGTCATTAGCCAGTCATGCGCAACCCCAGCTGGTGTAGGGCAAACCGAGGTTCGAACCTCGTCACCTGTTTATCGAAGTCAAACACCTAACATTGAGACATTCCTATGCCTCCTTTATCATGCATCTTCTCCGCGTCCCTGGCGGTCTCTACCTAACCCTCTACCTCTCTCATCACCGTCTCTCAATCTCTCCTCCCCCTATTTTTACGCATCCTATTTTTTCATTTATTTTATTAGTCGCATGCCTCTGTCCTTTCGCCCTGTTCTCGGGAGGAGAATTTGACGGAAATACATGTCTACTCACCAACTGCATTTGAAGCCATTCAGTGGATTTTGCTACCCAAATTTGACGCTTTTGACAGTTTGTTTAATTATTCATTTGATTCAGCATGGGACCCGGTGATTCTGGAACTCAAACCCACTAGAGTATATCAAGGATTTCGAGTGCAGACAAGGCTCTTAACCTCCTCCCGAGCAACGGACGCTGACCCTGTCTGTCCCTTTTGCTTCAGTTCCAAATTAGGCCCGCACAGCTTTCACAAATTGATAAAACAAATCGCGCAAATCACGATCCAATAACCTAGTCTAATATTGATTGAAAGCGAAAATAGAGATAGGAACATCTCGGAGGAGGAGGAGGAGGATAAAGAGTTAGCGAAGAAGAAGAAGAAGAAGAAGAAGAAATTCAAGATTTTCCTGAGACGACACACTCTGCGCATGTACTCCACCCCTGATTGCAGGAATTCAAGTCGTTCGAGGAAGTCTCAGATGAGTAGACCACTGTGAAACGCGATAGCTACGGTGGATCTATATGTAAAAGCATTTTCGATCTCGAAGAATAAAACATGCTAATGCAAGTTTCCAGACGCCAACATAGTCAAAAGTCCATACAAAGCTTAGAAATTTCAACGCGATATGAGGGCGACTGGCTGCGAATAAGTATGTCAAGTACGTTTCTCAAAACACGTGTGTCTCGCAACTTGGCATATCAGCGTTAAGAGTCTGAGCGCCCTTCCGGAGACTAACCGTTTTCTGATAATGACAGTGAAAGTCACGAACAAGGTAAACGCGTCTCACTTTAGGGAACATCGCTGCTGGAGATCAGCTCAGCGTAATCGTCGACCAGCGGTATCCGGCATCAGTAATCTGCGAAATAGTCACGTGAAATGAAATATCAAAGGTAATGTAATCATAAGCGAACAAATCCTCGTCTGACAAGACAACATGGACGAAAAAGACAAGGGAGACTGAATTGTCCATTTCTAGCTTATTTTCTGTGATCAGCTAATCATACACAATCCCACGTGCTGCAACACCCGAGGATCTGTTTTAATAGATGCCTGGCTGATGACAGTTAGTGAACCTGAAATGGCCATTCCAGGCACTATTATATTTGCATAGCAACGCATTCAGTCTGCTCATTGCTACTACTAGCAGCTGACTGCAGCGCTCGGAAGAGTGCAAGACAGAGCGGAACGAAGTGAGTTCCGTTAGCGATCGGTGAGCGTTCACCAACGAATGAATGTCAATACTCCCATCTAAACCGGCAAGCCAACGAGCCTGTGGCTCAATGGTTATGAGCATTGATTTCTGATTGACTAGACGTGGTGGTGTCACCCGGGTGGGTATGACTGGCTGATTACGGATTATATGCCAGAAATGGTTATTCAAGCCCCTTTGTCTTTGCCGGCAATATTCAGTTGCCTATTCTACTACTAGCCGCCGCGGCTGCTGGTGGGCTCGACAAAATGAGACTGATGTGTTACGTAATGCTGTAACTTTTAGCCGAAAGTACTGAAAATTGATCTGTCAATGTAAGTGGAGGACACTCATTGGGTCTTCTGGGGTAGATACGCTAGGTGCAGCACCACACAGAGCAGAATTGGTCACATTGAACTGGTACCCAACTCTCACCTGTGGCTCCTCGAAGTTGGTTCTTCCCAGCGGCCACACCCCGGGCAACCGTCGCGACCGCGGGCTGAGCAGAAATGATGTCTCCGGTGTTGTGTGTGCCTCCACAGCCCGTAATGTCCTGACTCCCGGAACTTCCCACCTTCCCCCTCTCAAAAGTCCCCACGCTGGGGCGACAGCAACCCGTAGCGGCTCCAGGCTAACTCGAAGTCGTTCTCCGCTCAAAACACCGTGACCCATATGGTGGAGTTCGGCAGCCGTCTGGGATGTCCGAGCAGCCAGCATTTAGCGACAGGCCTGCTTGCTCTCGCGGAGGAAGGGCTAGAGGTGCCCTAAGCAAAGGCTGGTTATCACATGTCTTCTGCAGCCGACGCGGCTCGCAGA
>WEDG01006320.1:0-30922 GCA_017591395.1 Schistocephalus solidus | reverse complement strand
TAGTATATTTTAAACGACCCGCCGGTTTCCGCCTGTCCTGTACGGTTCAGCTGCGAGGTTTTCGGTCAATTTAAATTATCTTAAGTGACCAATCAACTTCAAAGCCGACTCAAACATGCCCTTGCTCAAGTCACTATAAGGAACTTCCGAAGTTTTCGCAGGATATCTGATCTTACAGCACCGGACTCATGCCCTTGTTCGGCTGCCATCATTCTCCAGCTTATTATGATATCAATCTCTACTGAATGCAACATTAGCTTTACTGGCGATCAAATTCTCCTCTTCCTATTAGTGTCCGGGTAATAAGGTCATAGTTTCATGAATCTCTCAAGGCCCGAGCTGCCACGATATAATCACTGAGAAAAAGCAACAAATTAAATATCATTGGGAGGCTTTAGTCCCCTCTTCTGCACACTGATGATTTCCGGCTGTCATCAAGTGACAGTTCGACCGTCAATTTCAACGAGGTTCACCGTATACTCCATACCAGGTGGTGCAGGGACGGTTACTTGCGCGTGAATTATTTTTAGTGATAGTAGCCTTGCGCTGCAGCTACCGCACTCTCTCCTCCTCCCCCACCTGAGCCCTGTGTCAAGACAGAGTCAAGAAGACCGGAGATGGGAGATGGCGCAGGTGGCTGGCGCGGCCGGAGCCGCCCCTAGGCGTACCACCATACCTGGTTCGGATCACACAGAGCGGAAGTGCCATAAAGACCACATTAAGAAGGAGCCATTCCAGCCTGAGTCTCAGTCCACCAGTCAGCCACTCCACACAAAACACACATTGGGCTGACCACGCGGTCCGAGTTATCCGTCAGTTGAAAACCTTCCAAGCCACGGCTCTTAGCACACCGTGATAGTTTCAAGCGCCTATGATTTTTTATAGTGAGGAACATGCGCTGAGCTGTCGACCTCACTCTTTCTTCCACCCCCACAATCAGACCACCATCCGAGCCGGTCAGCTCTCTGATGTGGGAGTGGGCGCATTGGCTGACGGGTCGGCGTACCCGACTTCGCGCGCCACAGCACGACCTGGCCCCCATAACGCACACACCAGGATTCACAAACTCAGGGGATATGGAGGAGCCATCACCGTCTGACCCCCAGTCCACTGGTCAGCCATTCGACACACACAGCACTTACACTGGGCCGACGGTGTGGTCTGGTGTAAGCGTCAGATTGGCAGCCTTCCAAGCCACGACTTCTAGGAAACCATGATTTTATCAGGTACATTATGATTATTGTGATGGTGCTGTCTATGTATTTGTGTAGATGGTGTGCACTGATGTGGCTTAGCCTCCGGTGGTTTACCGCAGGTTGTGTGCGGGAGCAGTGAGGGCAATGGAGGCGGGCGCGGCGACTGTGTGTCGGAGCCACAGCGACTGGTTCACCAGCCTCCGTGCGATGGATTCGCAGGTTACCGACCATGCCAATTCGTGAGTTGAAGTTGCGGGCGCAGTGTGGACAGGAGAAATCGATAGAGGCTGGGGGTTGTCATTTATGGTAGTGGGGGTGGCAGTGCCGGTAAGAATGGCAGGAGCGGGGGTGCGCATGATGTATCGGTGTTGTCAGCATTGCGGTGAATTCCGATGTCATGGATGCGTATGACACCGAATAGGCCCATGCGATGAATGAATGCTCGATGAGAGTGAGGACAGTGGAGGCGGCAGTCTGCTGTGTGTTGGTGCTCCAGGCACTGGTTCACCAGTCTCTGTACGATGGATTCGCAAGTGACCGACCAGGCCGATGCGTGAGGTGAATGTGCGGTCGCATTGAGAACAGTTTAGGAGAGAGTCCTGTCGCTGATTGTGGTGGTAGTGAAAGCGAAGGCGGTTGTGGGGGTAACAGGCGATGAGTAGAGGGATGTGGTCTCTAGGATGGTGGGATTAATGGAATTGATGCCAGGAGTGAGGGTGAGGGAGTCTGAATGAGGGTTGGCAGAATTTTACGTAGAAATTGGAATTGTGTGATTGTTGGTGCATTGCGTCCGAAGATGTCCAACCAGGCCGATTCGCGCGCGGAAGATGCGTTGACAGCGCGGTCCTGTTGGCAGGGCCCGAGCATCGATGATGTTGGTCCGGGGCGCTGGTGACTTTCGTACCGCTCTTTTGGCCTTGGCAGCGGCGATCCGGTTGGCCTCATAGATTGCTGAACCAGTCTTCACGGATCTTCTCCATGCCGGTCTATCCTGGGCGAGTTCCTCCCAGGTCACCGGGTTGATTTACAGTTGCTTCAGCGATTTCTTCAAACTGTCCATTTAGCGTCGTTTTTGACCCCCCTGTCGGCAAGCACCCGTAGCGACATCTCCGTAGAAAAGTCGTTTGGGTAGTCACCCGTCGTCCATTTTTACCAGGTGGCCGCTCCATCGCAGTTGCACTTGCCTCAGCATGGTGTGGATGCTGAGGATTCCGGTCTGCTCCAGGATTTTCGCGTCCGGGATCCGGACTTGCCATCTCAGCTTTAGTATTCTGCGGAGACAGGTGAAATGAAAGTGATTCAGATTCCTGGCTTGGTTCAAGTAGACAGTCCAGGTCTCCGCTCCGTAAAGGAGTGTCGTCAAGACGACGGCCTTGTACATCTTCTCGTGTTGCGTGACAACGTGCTTCCTAGATAAGCGAAGGTTTCCACGTTTTGGAGTTGAGCACCGTTGACATTGATTCGGGGAGCATTGTATACCACGCTGAGTGGCGTCTGGTGCATGACAATCATTTTGGCTGTACTGATTGTTAATCCGAAATCGGCGCAGCCTGCGGCGAAGAGGTCCATGCTCCTTTGCATGTCCTCATGCGTCACGTTGTCAAAGGTGCAGTCGTCCGCGAAGAGCAAGTCATGGACTGTAGTCGTAGACACGCGCGTTGAAGCCTGCATACGCCGACTTTTGAGAAGGTGCCCGTCAGTTCTGTAGGCGATGCGGATCCCAGGCTGATCATCACTTTAGGCGTCCATCAGCATAGCCGAGAACATGAGACTGAACAGGGTGGGAGCCAATACGCAGCCCTGCTTCACTCCGTTGGTCACTGCGAATGCTTCGGATACCGTCCCGTTGTCAGTGACGCGCGCCGTCATCCCGTCATGAAGCTGACGCACCATGTGCGTGAACCGCTCAGGACAACCAAATTTCTGCATGACTTTCCACAGTTCGTCGCGATTCACCGTGTCAAAGGCTTTCGTTAGATCCACGTAGGTAGTGTAAAGGTGAGTTCGCATCTCCTGACACTTCTCTGTTCCGCGGTGTCGGCGGGAAGCTACATTGGCGATGACCGTTCAGACGATTGAGAAGGATACGGGCGAAGATCTTCCCGGCGATTTTGAGCAACGAGCTGCCTCTGTGATTATCACAGAGTTGCCGGTTCCCCTTCCATTTGTAAAGATGGACGATGGACGCGTCTTTAAAAACATTGAGGAACTTGGCCTTGGCGCCACATCTCCTGGAAGAGTGTTGTGAGTTCTGCCATCAGCCGGGCCCACTTGCTTGTAGACTTCCAGTGGGATTGCATCGGATCCCGGTGTTTTACCGCTGAAAATCTTCTGCACGGCCCGGATGGTTTCTGTTAGGGAAAGGCGGCAGATTAAGGTCATTGTTCGTGTCCACTTGAGGGAGCCGGTCAATGGCAGCAACGGAGATGGCTGATGAGCAATTAAGGACACTTCTGAAGTGCTCGGCCCAGCCCTTCCGAATTTCGATTTCTCTGTCAGCAGTATTGTGCCGTCAGAGCTGAGCAGTGGTGCGACCCCCTTGGTACATGGGCTGTTGATGGCTTTTGAAAAAGGTTTTCATTTCATTGCGGTCCGCATACCCCTGGATTTCCTCAGCCTTTCGGATCATCCAGGCATCCTGCATCTCCCGCAGCCGTTGCTGTACAAGGCGCCGGCATCTGAAGAAGGCTGATTTGATGGCGTCAGTCCGAAGGTCCATTCTTCTCCGCGAGTAAGTTGCTGATGTCGACGTCATTGTCGTCAAACCAGTCCTGGTGTTGACGGCGTGCGCGTCTGAGGAGTTCGAGGGCGGTGGACTGGATGACATTTCGCAGTTGACACCATCGTGTCTCCACGGTAGCATTATCATCTGGAGCATGCAGGTCCTCCAGTTTCTGGATTATTTGGTTGCTGAAATCAAAACAGTGAGCAGGCAAATTTTATAAAAGAGTATTTAGCTTACCTGGGGCCTTGGTCGGGGTTGCAGTCGGAGCCTCATCTGGGAGATAACGAGGCGGTGATCTGTCCAAACATTGGCTTCGCGGATCGCCTTGATTACCAGCAGGTCCTGTCGATCTCGATTCCGGACGATAACATAGTCCAGCAGATGCCAGAGCCGCGACCGAGGGTTCATCCACGTGGCTTTCTCCCACGTCGGAAGGCGGAAGAAAGTTGTTGGTCAGCAGGAGACGGTGTTCCGCACACGTGCGCAGAAGAAGGAGGCCGTTATCGTTACAGCTACCGAAACCATGGGGACCCAGCACTCCCTGCCAGGCATTGTGGTCCGTCCCGACGCGGGCGTTGAAGCCACCAAGGACAATCAACTTATCCTCTTTCGGCACAGTCGCTAGCAGGGCGTGTAGGTCCGCGTATAATTTGTCCTTCGCCGCATCAGAGCTCTTCATTAGGGGAGCGTAGGCGCTGGTGATCGTGGTGAACTTGTCTCCCCGAAGAGGCAGGTGGAGGCTCATCAGGCGATTATTGATACCCTGTGGCAAACAGGGCAGACGTCCACGATGCCGTCCCGGATGGCAAAGGCAAGACCAGCGTCGCTCTGCCTTTGGCCGGCCGCTACAGAAGAAGGTGTAGCCGGCACCCACCTCATCCAGCTGACCCTGCTCAGAGAATCAGGTCTCGCTGAGAGCAGCAATGTCCACCTTGTAGCGCGCCAGTTCACGAGCGACTAGCGCCGTCCTCCGTTCCGGCCGGTTGCTCCTAGGATTGTCTAAAAGGGAACGAACATTCCAAGCTGCTAGTGTGACTGGACTCACCCGAGCAGCCTGGAGGGTATGGCAAGGGGAATGGGGACGGGGGGTATTGTTGTTTGTTTGAGTTTTGTGACCGCGTATTTTGCGATCTGTGAGCCGCGGTCCGGCTGCAGAAGACGTGATAACCAGCATTTGTTTAGGGCACCTTTTCTAGTTCCTTCCTGTGCGAGGAGGCAAGCAGTGCTGTCCCTAAATAGGGCAGATCGGACATCCCAGACGGCTGCGGAACTCCACTATGGGTCACGGTTTTGTTTTAGTGGGAGAACGACCCGAGTTAGCCTAGGCCGCCTACGGGGTTGCTGTCGCCCCCATCGTATGACTTTTTGAGAGGGGGGAGGTGGGACGATCGGGAATCAGACATACCGGGTGTGGAGGCACACACAATACCGGAGACCCTCACCTGGTTAAGCCCGCCGGTCGTGACGGTTGCCCGGGCTGTGGCCGCTGGGAAGAACCCAACTTCGAGGAGTTACAGGTGAGATGTGGGTACCAGTTAGAGGCGGCCACAGGAGCATTCACCACATGTACGAGAGAAATGGAGCGACTAAATCTTATCTGTGTGGTGCTACCCCTAACTAGTACCCCTACATCCCTGTCATCAAGTACCATTCTTATGATGGTCATCCTGATATTTAATTTGAGTCCCTTAGGGATATTGTGATAACTCCCCTGAGTGCGTATGGTCAAACAACAACTTTTTCATCGTTTTTTTGCGCATGCCTTCTCGCCATGCTACCGTAAGCCATAATTGTGATGCAAAAACTGACCAGTGAGCAATATTGGATCCTGAAGTAAACCCTAGTTACTAGGAAGATTGGCACGTTCGAGAATCCGAAAGTTAAGAGGGTGAGTTCGGAAAGAAAATTATTATTGGAACCGAAAGAAAATCCACAAAAGTGAGTTGCACACAGAGGTCTCTCTAAGAACTCTGATAGCACCTCACTCACCCAGGGTTAGCCTTGCACTGGTAGCTCCAATTTAAGGCCTCGGTTAAGGCTAGTGCTCTGATAGGTTGATAGGTTAAAGCCTGTGCGTGTAAACTAATCCTGCTGCCACAACCACCGCCGATGCTGGCCTCCGTGCCTATCAACGTTCGACCTAGTCGAGAAGGTTCTTAAATTTCATGCGCATTTGCGAGTGTGTACATACGTCAATATGATCCTAAGGCCGTACGGTAGTTATCCTTCAGCAATAATGGGAGGCAGATCGGGACATGGAACGCATTAATAGTGGTGCACACCCATAATTGAAATTACAAATGAGAACGTGTGATTGTACGCCTAGGCGTAGGTGCACTCCAAGCTAGTACCCTTCGCTCCCACCTCGTTTCTGGTGTGCTGGAGTTTATTGTGACGCCAGGCCCGTGTAGGTAAGGGTGGAAGTAAAATAAATTCATACAAGTCGGAGTCTCTGAGCTCAGCCTGCCTTGGAGCACACAGTATATATCGTCGGAATCAACGGTCGAACTGTCGTGCGTATGTCAATGTGCACTCGAATGTCAGTCACGCAGAAGTGGTGTTGAGAGGATTGTGCTTGCGTAAACTGCTACCAAAATTCAGCCAACCCTATTACTGACCTAATTCTTATCGTTAGAACTTGCCCTTGGTAGATAAATACTTTTATTTGAGAACTCGGAAGTGCACTTGCATTTCAAAAAACCAATAAAATTCAGAACTAACGAGAAAAATTGTGCAATTGTTAATTTATGTATAGTACCTGAGCTTGGGGTGTAGGGGGTACCAGATAGGGGTAGCACTACACAGATAGCATTTTGTCGCTCTATTTGTCTTGTACAGGTGGTGAATGCTCCTGTGGCCGTCTCTAACAGGTACCCAGCTCCCACCTGTGGCTCTTTGAAGCTGGTTCTTCCCAGCGACCACACCCCGGGCAACCGTCCCGACCGGCGAACTAAACCAAGTGAGGGTCTCCGGTGTTGTGTGTGTCTTCACACCCGGTACGTCTGCTCCCTTCCCCCTGTTCTTGCCCTCTCCCGTCCTCCCTGCCTTTCCCCTCTCCTTTTCCCACCCCACTTCCCTCCCCTCTCCTACTTCTCCTCCACCCATCCTCTCTCCTCCTCTTTACGCTTGCTTATACCCCTCCTCTTCCCCTCTATCCTCACCCTTCCCTCATTCCCTACGGTCGAAAAGTCCTGCGGCGTGGGCGACATGCAATCACGTAGGCGGCCCAGGCGAATCGGTCGTTCTCTCCCTAACCCAAATCGTGAACTATAGTGGAGTTCGGTGGCCGCCTGGGTGACTAAGCAGCCCTATTTAGGGATAGCCCTGCTTACCCCTCGCGGGGAAGGGGGCTAAAAAGGTGCCCTAAACAAATGCTGGGTCTCACGACAGCTGCAGCAGACCATGGCTAGAAGACTGCAATTACATGCGGTCGAAAAACTCTAAACCATATCAACAACAACTCCTCTCCAAATCCCCCCAACCGTACCCTTCAGGGTACCCTTCAGGCTGCTCGGGTGAGTCCGCTCACACTAGCAGCCTGGAATGTTCGTTACCTTTTAGACAATCGGAGGAGCAACCGGCCGGAACGGAGGAAGGCGCTAGTCGCTCGGGAACTGGCGCACTACAAGGTTGACATTGCTGCTCTCAGCGAGACCCGATTCTCTGAACAGGGTCAGCTGTAGGAGGTGGGTGCCGGCTGTACCTTCTTCTGGATCGGCCGACCAAAGGCAGAGCGACGCGACGCTGGTGTTGCCTTTGCTATTTGGAGCGACATCGTGGGACGTCTGCCCTGTCTACCGCAGGGTATCAATGATCGCCTTATGAGCCTCCGCCTGCCTCTTCGGGGAAACAAGTTCGCCACCATCATCAGTGCCTACGCTGTCCCAATGACGAGCTCTGATGCGGCGAAAAACAAATTCCACGAGGATCTACACTCCCTCTTGGCGACTGTGCCGAAGGCGGATAAGTTAATTGTCCTTGGTGACTTTAACACCCGCGTCGGCACAGACCGTGCCTCGTGGAGAGGAGTGCTGGGTCCCAACGGTCTCGCTGGCTTCAATGACAACGGTCTTCTTCTCCTACGAACCTGCGCTGAATACCGCTAATTCTGACCAACACCTTCTTCCGCCTCCCAAAGCGGCAAAAAGCGACCTAGGTACATCATCGATCGAGACACTGGCACCCCTTGGACTATGTTCTCGTCCGGAGGCGAGATAAATAGGACGTGCTGGTGACAAAGGCGATCCCCGATGCCGATGGATGGACGAATCACCGCCTCGTCATCTCCAAGATGAGGCTCCGTCTGCAACCCCGCAGGAGACCCCAAGGTAAGCGACCACAAGGTAAGTTGAATACTGATTGTTGAATGTGCCTGCTCACCATCTACATTTCAGCAACTAACTGGCCAACCGTCTAGCCAACCTTCCAGTCGCCGACGTGGATATCTCCGTGAAGACCCGCTGGTGTCAGCTGAGAGACAACATCCAATCCACTGCCTTGGATGTCCTCGGCCGCGCACGTCGTCAGCACCAAGACTGGTTCGGTGAAAACGACGCAGCTATCAACACTCTGCTCTTCGAGAAGAACCAGTTACACAAAGCCTACATCGATCGCCCTACAACTGTAAACAAGACAGCCATCTACCGAAGTTGCCACCTTGTACAGCAACGGCTGCGGGAGATGCAGGATGCCTGGATGACGCGAAAAGCCGAGGAAATTCAAGGGTACGCGAACCGAAAGGAATGGAAGAACTTCTTCGCCACCACCCAGGCTGTCTACGGACCTCCCGTCAAAGGCACCGCCCCTCTTATTAGTGCCGACGGCAGGACGCTGCTCACTGAGACGACGCAAATCCTGACGCGATGGGCAGAACACTTTAAAAGCGTTCTCAACCAGCCCTCCACCATCTCCGACGCCGCCATCGATCACCTGCCTGAAGTGGAAATCAACGCCGATTTCGATCTTCCACCCTCTCTCCAAGAAACCATCAGAGCCGTGCAGCAACTCTCCAGCGGGAAAGCACCTGGCTCGGACACGATCCCTGCTGAGATTTACAAGCATGGTGGACCCCAGCTGATGAATCGACTCACCGTGCTCTTCCAGGAGATGTGGCACAAAGGACAAGTCCCCCAGGATTTCAAAGACGCCACCATTGTCCACCTCTACAAGAAGAAAGGGAACCGTCAACTCTGCGACAACCACCGAGGGACTTCTCCCAGAAAGTCCATGCGGCATTTGGCGTCACCACGGAATCATCGGTATGATAATCCCCACCTGTCAGCTATCAGAAAACGTGCCGAGGTGTGGACCCACTTATACGCTTCCTTCGTTGATCAGATGAAAGCCTTCTACTTGCAGAGTCACGATGCATAATGGCGACCAGGGTTATGCTTGGTTGAGTGAAGGCAGCATAAGTCAGAAACAGACTGCGTTGATCTATCTGCACTCTCTGTCGTCCCTCACCTCGGCAATTTTGACTTGGCCGAATTCACCTGCCGGTTTCTAACTTCTGACATCCACACGGAGCTTGTTTGCTTCGGGAAGCCAAAAGATCGGTGTGCGTCTATTTCTGCTTGAACAACTACCCAATCTGCAGTGAAATAGAAGGACCGGGGGCGAGAAACTGATTAACTTCGGGTCGATGAAGGGTTTAGGGCTCATCAACTAGACACCGTATGTGGACGGTTTGCACAGTGTACGAATGCAGGTTTGTTTGTCTAGTGTCAGCTGCTATTTAGGGTTATGATTGGCTGAATGAAGGCAGAATGCGTCCGAAACAGCCTTGCATCGTCCCGTCCCCACATTCTGTAGTTCTAACTTTTACCCTCGTAACCTAGTCGAGTTCAATCTGGCGGCTGATTGCCTGCTCGTGATCTCTGCTACCTACATGAAGCCTACCGTTATGAGTACTCCGGGATTCGCATCGTCAACAAGACCTACAGCCACCATCTCCGTAGCCGTTGCCTGCAGGCCTCAACACGTTTGTGCATTACTAATATCTACGACCTGCTCTTCGCGGACGACTGCACCGCGACATGGGCATCCTCACCGCCCACTGCCCCAACAGTCGAAACGAAGCACTGACAAGGGCCTCCAGCCCAAAGACGACCAATTTCAGCACTGAAGTCCAAAGCCAGCTAGGTGTTCGGCCATCTACCGGCCTCTGTGTGGGATCGCTATGGCCTTCATCCGAACATCAAACTAAAGATGCATACCGTCGTAGTCTTGACAACACTTCTTCATGGAGAGAAGACCTGGATAGTCTACTTGTAACATACGAACAAACTCATGTGCAATAGAGATCGCGTTAAGACGGAACCATTACGGCCTTCCGTTCAGTCGACCAGGCGGGCAGTCCTTTCTATCACGCACTGGACTGACTGCGAGGTCATAGTTATCCTGTCATTTGGACAAGTAGGCTTCAGTGCCAGCAAACACGGGGACAGACCGAAACAGTGTTATCACATCTGTAGTTGCCCTGCTGTCACGGTCGTCGGCTTCACCGCTGACTCACGTTACATTCAGATAGCTGCAAAGAAAAGAGTACCGGAAAGCAAGTCCGAGGAAAAAGATGCGATCGCTAGAACATAATGGTTATTTGCCTTGATGGTTCGCCAAACTATAACTTCCACACACACAACTTCCCCAGCGAATCCTGCGATTCCCTTCTCCACCGAAGTCCGAGATTGCAGAACTGGTCCAACGCGTAATTTCACTTAAAGGCTAGGCAGCCTCCTCTTTATCTCAGGGCCCACCACGGTCCTCTGCCAAGCATGTCCGGACTATTTATTAACATTGTTCCAGCTCATCGGACACCAACTGGTATCAAACTACGTTTGGTGCCCAAACCTGCCACTTTACCTCCCCCTGCTCCCCCGTCTCAGATTGGAGCCGAAAGGGAAATTTGGCTCCATCCCAAGGTCAATGCGACCAAACATCCTGACATCTCTACCCGTAATTGTATCTTCTAAGTCTGTGACAACCGGAGTGGCAGATGTTTCCTGTGTGATACTGGCGCTCAGCTGAGTGTCACCTACCCCACAAAGTCAACTGTCGGTGTGCCAATCCTGACCTCTTCTATCAGGCAGCCAATACTTTGCCAACCATCTACACTACCCGACCGCCAGCGTAATCGCCCAGTGTATCCCTTCGTCTGAGGTGTCCCGCCAACTAGCCGAACTGGACCTTCATCCAGATGGTACATTTTGGTAGTTCCGTACCAAATACCCCGGCGTCACCCGTTCAAACTGCAGCCTCCCTACCCCAACGCATGACCAATGGTCCTAATGGGTTTTCTCAGTTTGCCGTTTCGTGGCAGCACGTCTTACTGTCACCAAGGTTAAGTTCGAGCACCTGCTTCAGATAGACATCAGCCGTCAATCCGAAAGCACTTGGACCTCGGCCCTCTACAAGGCTCCCAAGGCCGTCACTGGTGACTGGTGCCTCTTCGATGACATTGGCTGTGATTTTTAAGTCCATAGGGAAGGTATCATCGCTACGTCCCCCGTCTGATCACCTGCAAAACAGTCTGAACCCCGAGACCGTCGGTTTTCTGATACAAAGGTCAGGTGCAAGTGGCTGCCAGGGCTAAAAGGCTCATCTACGCGTGCCATACACGAAATTATCACACAAATCGCACATCGCAATGGGTGCAGTATCAGTCAAGCACAAATATCTTAGTCCGTATCTTCTGGATATGGCAAGTTTGTCCGAAGATCGACCTGATACGGAAAGTCCGTCAAAGATCTACCGCTTTGGAAGACGTATCTAAGACGGCCGTCAGCACCACATTTGACTTCATCGAGTTCCCCGGCATGCCTGTTGGATGATGGAGTGCCTTCCAGACTCTTCGAGTGTTTGTAGAAAAAGAGCTTCACTGTCTACGTCTATATTGGCGACCTGTTCGTCGCCAGGTCCACTGTCGAAGAATAGATGGGTCATCAACAACAGTGTTTACCCATTTCAAAATCTTGACGCTGTTCTCAACCCGCACAAATCCGCTGTTGATGACCCCTGACATAAGACTCTTGAAAACTTGGTAAATTACGATGACATCCAGCTTCTTCCTCTTACTTCCAAGCGTAAACAAGGAAAATTTAAACATACGACTCCCCCCAAACTTGCGATATCATTTAGTCATTAACAAACACTCTCGGGTCCCAAATGTCCCCACTGCTTTTGACAAGGAAAAGGCTGCCCTGACCCATAATCCTCCTCTGAAACATGCTGCCATCGACACTCCTCACTTTATCATCGCCGAAGCCCCAATTTACAGTCAGCGAGGCTCTTCACAGCACCTCTCCATCAAACATAAACCCCAGCTTATTTCTCCGGAAAATGATCGCCTACTTACTCGCGTTACACTGATTTTGAATGCCATTAAGGAGAAATAGGCGTTAAGCCAGTCGAACACACTTTCAAACTCAGGCCCACTATCCAATCCGGTCAATTGTCAGATGAGGAAATAGAGGTAGTGCTTGACGGGTGGCTTGGATGAGGCATGTGCCATAGAGATCGCGTTAAGACGGAACCATTACGGCCTTCCTTTCAGTCGACACGCACTGGACTGACTGCTAGGTCAAAGTTATCCTGTCATTTGGAACCCTCCAAATAATCGATTTCAAAGCAACGTGATGGACCCACCTCTGATCATATGGCAGAGGTCTACAGTGAGAAGGTTTGAATAACTCATTTTCGAATTAGATTAGACATGTCGATTGTACGGATTCAGTGCATGGTGACATTAAACTGGATATACAAAGCCGTCTGCTCGAGCGAAAATCGAACACGGAGGTCCCAGAACAGCAATCCCCAATACCCACCATTCTGACCGATTATCCAAAACTGCTCAAGAAATGAAAAGCAGCTTTCCTGTCACAAAGGCCTCAAATCCACACCAATTAGCCTCCAGTTTTCATAAGGTCGGATCTCAACTGTTGGGCAATGGCTACACCGGTCACACCACTCACACGAATTTGCGACATGAGGCTGACCACGCTTTGTCGAATAATGGCACAGCATAGCGGCTACCGTTGCTCCTGGCACGCCAGCAAACCGCCAACTAGCCACGTTCTAGGACCCGGAGTTGGCTCCCAGGTGCTGTGCAGCTAAAACTAACCCCTTGTGTCAACTTGTGAAATAAAGTGTGCATCCCTTATGAATGCACTAGAAAGCATTTACCCTCTATGTGCACGATTTGCGTGGATGGTCTCATGTAGTTGCACCTCTGCGATCACTACAGAAGCATATGCTACGGCAACTGCCTACGTGATTTGCGCGTGAATTAGTTTTAAGTGATATTAGCCTTGCGCTGCACCTCCCGCACCTCCTCCTCCTCCTCCTCCCACCTGAGCCCTGTGCCAATACAGAGTCAAGAAGACCGAAGATGGGAGTGGGCGCAGGTGGCTGGCACTGTCGGAGCCGCCCCTGCGTGTACAACCACACCTGACTCGGATCCCGCCTAGTGGGAGTGCCATAAAGGCCACATTAAGAAGGAGCCATTGCAGCCTGACTCTCAGTCAGCCACTCCAAACAAAAAACATATTGGGCTGACCACGCGGTCCGAGTTATCCCGTCAGTTGGCAACCTTCCAAGCCACGGCTTTTAGCGCACCGTGATAGTTTAAAGCGCGCAGATTGTTTATAGTGAGGAAAATGCGCTGAGCTGTCCACCACTCTCTCCCACAAACCCACAGACCACCATCCGAGCCAGTCAGTTGTCTGATCCCAAAGCAACGCGCTTTCCACCCACCGTACCACGCATACTACTGGCAAGACTGCGAAACGCTTACTAACGATGTACCGCATAATAGGAAAAGGTTAGAGGTATATGACGCAACAATCGCGTGTGGTGGCCCTGAAGAGGGCCGTCATCACGTTCTCAGTGGGTGCGGCTTTAAGCCTTGGTTGTCTTCTCCGTCTTCTTGGGCAGAAGAACGGATTGGATGTTCGGGAGAACACCACCCTGGGCGATTGTCACACCTCCAAGGAGTTTGTTCAACTCCTCGTCGTTGCGGATGGCAAGCTGTAGGTGACGGGGGATGATTCTGGTCTTCTTGTTGTCACGGGCAGCGTTACCGGCCAACTCGAGGACCTCAGCGGCCAGATACTCGAGCACTGCAGCCAAGTAGACTGGGGCTCCGGCACCAACACGCTCGGCGTAGTTTCCACGACGCAGAAGTCTGTGCACACGGCCAACCGGGAACTGAAGGCCTGCACGAGCAGACCTGGTCTTTGCCTTTGCGCGAGATTTACCACCTTTACCGCGACCGCTCATGTTGATCAGAGAGACGTGATTTAACTCAACTTACAAATGCGCTTGGTATATATAAGAAATGGATAGGTGAGGTTCGCGCCAGGATGAATCTTATTGGACAGTTGATTAACGTTCATTCGCGCAGCAAGTTACAAGTTGCCATTTGATTGGGCCATTCAATGTCCACGTCTTAAACCAATTAGAAATTAGCTAGGGGATTCGGGCTTAGTGAACGGAGTGACGCCCACCTAACCCGGTAGCAAGACAGCTGCTTCCAGGGGTGTGCTGTCTTGGGCTAGACCCCTGTATGCACCTCTTAAGTGCTGGCAGTACCTCTCTGAAGATTGCCAAATTGCGACTAAATTATCCTCGAGTTCGGACGCTTGTAAATCCTTTGATCTTTGCTAGACAAGCTTACGGGGCGCGAATTCAGTGAACTAACTGGCAATCGTTTCCACCGACAGTGCAATGTAGCAGAAGTGCTACAAGAAACTTGATATCGTCATTCTAATTACCAAAACTGCAAGCGAAATTTGACTGAGAGGGTCGTATCTTCTGTTGACTCAGAAAGGAAAAGTAATGACGCCGACACAGTGTGCTTGTGTAATAGGGGTTGGCATTTAAGTTCTAGATGTTGGCAGGACGTGTTCCGAAATCTAAGGATTCTGGAATTAACCATCAGAAGATCTCCGAGGGAAAAGTTCGAAGGCTCCATATAGAATTGGCTCAGGTCCGAGGTGATGGCAGTTCGACCGTCGATTTCGACGAGGGTCCACCGTATGCTCCACACCAGGGTGGTGCAGGGACGGTGACTTTGCGCGTGGTGTTTTAAGTGATAGTAGCCTTGCGCTGCAGCTACCGCACTCTCTCCTCCTCCCCACCTGGAGTCCGGTGTCAAGACAGAGTCAAGAAGACCGGAGATGGGAGAGGGCGCAGGTGGCTGGCGCGGCCTAAGCCGCCCTGGGCGTGCCACCACACTGGCTCGGATCCCACGGGTGGGAGTGCCATAAAAGCCACATTAAGAAGGAGCCATTGCAACCTGACTCTCAGTCCGCCAGTCAGCCACTCCACACAAAACACATTGGGCTGACTACGCGGTCCGAGTTATCCCGTCAGCTGGCAACCTTCCAAGCCACGGCTTTTAGCGCACCGTGATAGTTTCAAGCGCGTCAGATTGTTTTATAGTGAGGAAAAATACGCTGAGCTCTCGACCTCATTCTCTCCCCACCCCACAATCAGACCACTGTCCGAGCCAGTCAGTTGCCTGATGTGGGAGTGGGCGCATTGGCTGACGGATCGGCGTACCCGTCTTCGCGCGCCACAGCACGACCTGGCCCCATAACGCACACACCAGGATTCACAAACTCAGGGGGATATGGAGCAGCCATCGCCGTCTGACTCCCCAGTTCACTGGTCAGCCACTCGACACACAGCACATACACTGAGCCGACGGCGTGGTCTGGTGGAAGCGTCAGATTGGCAGACTTCCCAGCCACGGTTTCTAGAAACCGTGATATACTGTGGTAAATGGTGATTGTGAGAGTGTTGTCGATGCATTGGTGTAGGTAGTGTGCGCTGATGTAGGTTAGCCTACGGTGGTTTACCGGAGGTTGTCATGGAGGCGCATGTGTCCTAATAGGCCCATGCGGTGTGTAAATGTGCGAAAGCAGTTAGGGCAGTGAAGGCGGGCACGTCGACTGTATGTCGGAGCCCCAGGCACTGGTTCACCAGCCTCCATGCGATGGATTCGCAGGTGACCGACCAGGCCGATGCGTGAGTTGAAGTTGCGGGTTCAGTGTGGGCAGGAGAAATCGGTAGAGGCTGGGGAGGATGTCATTGCTGGTAGTGGGGGGTGGCAGGGGCACTAAGAATGGCAGGAGCGGAGGGTGTGCATGGTGTATCGGTGTTGTCGGCATTGTGGTTAATTCCACTGTTATGGATGCGCATGTGACCGAATAGGCCTATGCGATGAGTGAATGCGCGAGGACAGTGAGGGCAGTGGAGGCGACGACCTCTGCTGTGTGATGGTGCTCCAGGCACTGGCCTCACCGGTCTCTGTACGATGTATTCGCAAGTGACCGACCAGGTCGATTCGTGAGGTGAATGTGCGGTCGCATTGAGTACAGCTTAGGAGAGATTCCCCATCGCTGATGGTGGTGGTGGTGGTAGTGAAGGCGGTGGTGGTGGTGGTAGTGAAGGCGGTGGTAGGGGTAACAGGCGATGAGTAGATGGATGTGGTCTCTGTGATGGTGGGAGCAATGGAATTGATGACAGGAGTGAGGTAGGGGAGTCAGAAGGAGGGTTAGCAGAATTTGACGTAGAAATTGGAATTGTCGGATTGTTTGTGCATTTGCGTCCGAAGATGTCCAACCAGGCCGATTCGCGCGCGGAAAGATGCGTTGACAGCGCGGGCACGTTGGCAGGGCCTGGGCATTGGCGGTGTTGGTCCGGGGCGCTGGTGACTTTTCGTGCCGCTCTTTTGGCCTTGGCAGCGGCGATCCGGTTGGCCTCATAGATCGCTGAACCAGTCTTCACTGATCTTCTCCATGCCGGTCTATCCTGGGCGAGGGTCCTCCCCAGGTCGCAGAGTTGATTTGCAGTTGCTTCAGCGATGTCTTCAAAAGTGTCCTTGTAGCGTCGTTTTTGACCTCCCTGCCTGCGAGAACCCGTAGCGACATCACCGTAGAAAAGTCGTTTGGGTAGTCGCTCGTCGTCCATTCTTACCAGGTGGCCGCTCCATCGCAGTTGCACTTGCCTCAGCATGGCATGGATGCTGAGGATTCCGGTCCGCTCCAGGACTTCCGTGTCCGGGATCCTGTCTTGCCATCTCAGCTTCAGTATTCTGCGGAGGCAGCTGAGATGAAAGTGATTCAGCTTCCTGGCTTGGTTCGAGTAGACGGTCAGGTTTCCGCTCCGTAAAGGAGTGTCGACAAGACGACGGCCTTGTACATCTTCAGTTTTGGTGTTCAGGTGAATACCGTGGCGATTCCACACGGAGGACTGCAGCCGGCCGAAAGCCTGACTAGCTTTGGAGATCCGTTGGGCAACCTCGTCATCGATTCTCGTGTTGCGCGACATCGTGCTTCCTAGATAAGCGAAAGGTTTCCACGTTTTTGAGTGTAGAGCACCGTTGACATAGATTCGAGGGAGCATTGTATTCTGCGCTGGGTGGCGGCTGGTGCATGACAACTGTTTTGGCTGTACTGATTGTTAATCCAAAATCGGCGCAGCCTCCGGCGAAGAGGTCCATGCTCCTTTGCATGTCCTCCTCTGTCACGGTGTTAAGGGGCGCAGTAGTCCGCGAAGAGCAAGTCATGGACTGTAGTCGTAGACACGCGCGTTGGAGCCTGCATACGCCGACTGTTGAGAAGGTGCCCGTCAGTTCTGTAGGCGATGCGGATACCAGGCTGCTCATCACGGTAGGCGTCCATCAGCATAGCCGAGAACATGAGACTGAAGAGGGTGGGGGCCAGTACGCAGCCCTGCTTCCTCCGTTGGTCACTGCGAATGCTTCGGATACCGTCCGTTGTCAGTGACGCGCGCCATCATCCGTCATGAAGCTGACGTACCATGTGCGTGAACCGCTTAGGACAGCCAAAATTTCTGCATGACTTTCCACAGTCCGTCACGATTCACCGTGTCAAAGGCTTTCGTTAGATCCACGAAGGTAGTGTATAGGTGAGTTCGCATCTCCTGACACTTCTCTTGTAGCTGGCGGGCGGCAAAGATCATATCGGTTGTTCCGCGGTGTCGGCGGAAAACCACATTAGCTTTCCGGAAGCAGGCCCTGCTCTAGATGACCGTTAAGACGATTGAGAAGGATACGGGCGCAGATCTTCCCCGCGATGTTGAGCAACGAGATATCTCCGTGGCTTTCAAAGAGTTGCCGGTTCCCCTTCCGTTTGTAGAGATGGACGATGGTCGCGTCTTTGAAATCCTGAGGAACTTGTCCTTGGTGCCACATCTCCTGGAAGAGTGTTGTGAGTTCTGCCATCAGCCAGGGTGCCCACCGTGCTTGTATACTTCCGGTGGGATTGCGTCAGATCCCGGTGCTTTACCGCTGGAAATCTGCTGCACGGCCGGATGGTTTCTGGTAGGGAAGGCGGGAGATCCAGGTCATTGTTCGTGTCCACTTGAGGGAGCCGGTCAATGGCAGCATCGGAGATGGCTGATGAACAGTTAAGGACATTTCTGAAGTGCTCGGCCCAGCGCTTCAGAATTTGCGATTTCTCTGTCAGCAGTGTTGTGCCGTCAGAGCTGAGCAGCGGTGCGGACCCCTTGATACACGGGCCGTAGATGGCTTTGATGGCTTTGAAAAAGTTTTTCATTTCATTGCGGTCCGCATACCCTGGATTTCCTCAGCCTTTCGGATCATCCGGGCATCCTGCATCTCCCGCAGCCGTTGTTGTACAAGGCGCCGGCATCTGAAGAAGGCTGCTTTGGTGGCGTCAGTTCGAAGGTCCATGTAGGCTTTGTGTAGTCTATTCTTCTCCGCGAGTAAGTTGCTGATGTCGGCGTCATTGTCGTCAAACCAGTCCTGGTGTCGACGGTGTGCGCGTCCGAGTACATCGAGGGCGGTGGACTGAATGACATTTCGCAGTTGACACCATCGTGTCTCCACGGTATCGTTATCATCTGGAGCATGCAGGGTCCTCCAGTTTCTCCGGTTTTTTGGTTGCTGAAATCAAAACGGTGAGCGAGCAAATTTAATAAAGAGTATTTAACACATGGCGGCCTCTTACCTGGGGCCTTCGTCGGGGTTGCAGTCGGAGCCTCATCTGGGAAATGACAAGGCGGTGATCTGTCCAACCATCGGCATCGCGGATCGCCTTGGTTACCAGCACGTCCTGTCGATCTCGCCTCCGGACGAGAACATAGTCCAGCAGATGCCAGCGCCGCGACCGAGGGTTCATCCACGTGGCCTTCTCCCGCGTCGGAAGGCGGAAGAAGGTGTTGGTCAGCAGGAGACGGTGTTCCGCACACGTGCGCAGAAGAAGGAGGCCATTATCGTTACAGCTACCGAGACCGTGGGGACCCAGCACTCCCTGCCAGGCAGCGTGGTCCGTCCCGACGCGGGCATTGAAATCACCAAGGACAATTAACTTGTCCTCTTTCGGCACAGTCGCCAGCAAGGCGTGCAGGTCCTCGTAGAATTTGTCCTTCGCCGCATCAGAGCTCGTCATTGGGGGAGCGTAGGCGCTGATGATGGTGGCGAACTGGTCTCCCCGAAGAGGCAGGCGGAGGCTCATCAGGCGATCATTGATACCCTGCGGCAGACAGGGGCAGACGTCCCACGATGTCGTTACGAATGGCAAAAGGCAACACCAGCGTCGCGTCGCTCTGCCCCTGGCCGGCCGCTCAGAAGAAAGTGTAGCCGGCCCCCACCTCCTCCAGCTGACCCTGTTCAGAGAATCGGGTCTCGCTGAGAGCAGCAATATCCACCTTGTAGCGCACCAGTTCCCGAGCGACTAGCGCCGTCCTCCGTTCCGGCCGGTTGCTCTTAGGATTGTCTAAAAGGGAACGAACATTCCAGGCTGCTAGTGTGGAGTGGACTCACCCGAGCAGCCTAGAGAGTATGGCGAGGGGGATGAGGACGGGGGGTATTGTTGTTTGTTTGAGTTTTACGACCGCGTAGTTTTGCGATCTGCGAGCCGCGGCCGGCTGCAGAAGACGTGAGAACCAGCAATTTTTAGGGCACATTTTCTAGCCCCTTCCTCCGCGAGGAGGCAAGCAGTGCTATCCCCTAAATAGGGGCTGCTCGGACATCCCAGACGGCTGCCGAACTCCACTATGGGTCACGGTTTTGGTTTAGTGGAAGAACGACCCGAGTTAGTCTGGGCCGCCTACGGGGTTGCTGTCGCCCCCACCGTAGGACTTTTTTGAGAGGGGGGGAGAGATGGGAAGTTCGGGGAGTCAGACATACCGGGTGTGGAGGCACACACAACACCGGAGACCCTCACATGGTTTAGCCCGCCGGTCGTGACGGTTGCCCGGGGTGTGGCCGCTGGGAAGAACCCAACTTCGAGGAGCCACAGGTGAGAGTTGGGTACCAGTTAGAGGCGGCCACAGGAGCATTCACCACCTGTATGAGACAAATGGAGCGACCAAATGCAAGCTGTGTGGTGCTGCCCCTAACTAGTACCCCTACACCCCAGGTCCGAGGTGATAGAGAGGACATGTCGTACTGCGTAATATTGTCCCCGCCTCTCAGCGAGGTTGGACCGCAACTGACATTAAAGTAGACAGTGGTAAATTAGGATTATAGAGGATGGTAACATTTACAATGCATAAATGTCTTGTAAGATAGTATAGTATTGGTGTTTGCATTTGATCCGAACATACAGTACGATGAAGTTGGTAGAATAGTGTCTAGTCTCTTTTGCGAAGCGCGAGGTGGTGATAAAAAAATGTGATGACATTCCTCGGTAAGGTTAAAATGATTATCAATTCTGCGGACAGCTGTATTGGTAACCGATTGGAATAGTAGGGGTAGCACGAATGCCCTTTATTGGAGATGCTGTCATTCTCTTGGGATTTCGCCTTCGGGGAAGGCAAGTCTTTATTTTTGTTGCAAGGTTGTATTGAAATATAATTATTAGCACTTCATAGAGTGGTAAGCATGCATAACATATCCGACCTCGATAATACCACGAAATGTGAGGAGCCGAATCCTGACGGATGCATAATAATGAACGTCCCATTACTGCCTCCCGCCTAATGGACTGTGTTTGGCCAGAGTTACTCTTCGGTGCATAGCAGGAGTGAGGGGACGGATCCTTTAAGCACTGTGAGAAGCTTCGGTTTGGAAACGATGTCTCTATAATTTGTCCATTCGTCAGTAGCCACATTGCCATGCATAGAAGCCTACTTATCTTTTGTCCACTGGGTTTTCTCGTGTTTTAACTAAACCGACAGGTTTATGGTATTTGTTCCCTCGTGGCATCCCAGCCCTTTGAACACAAATCCCTAAGACTACCACAATGATGTCGTAAGCGCAGTCAATACGGCTCAGTCGGCGCCCGAGCGCAAATAGAACGAACTCAAAGCTGTGTCGGGCGTTTTGAACAGTCCAATGAAGTATGTAGCTATTCAGAATGCAATCTTGTCGAAATCCAGTTCGAGTATCGGACGTCTGAGACAGGTTGTTGTCAACCCGAATTTGCGCAGTAGTGGATGGACATTGGTCCATAGTAATTGCGATAGTTTCCGGTTGTACCGTCTTTCACCATTATCCATCATAGCCACTCACGATATAGCGAATCAAACGTTTTACGGAGCCGACGAAAACAAGTAAAAGCTGCATGTGTGCCCATTTTAGAACCCGACTTCGTTGGATATCGTCCTTGATGTACTCACATTCTGAAAGTATCTGTAGCAACGTGCTTTCAGCTAATGTCGTGGCATTTCCCACGTTATCCCATTCCCTTTCGTAATACGGATGAATTGATATCCGCACACCCGTCCCTAGTAGCGGCCCCCTCGTCCTCCCGCCAGCCAAATCGAACCAGAATACGTTTTTGTGTAGCATGCGTGTTGTATTTTCGTTTGCTCACCGAGATGTGGGCAACACATTTCGGAGGGAATAAAGTATTATGCAGAAAAATGATTATTCATAACAGATTGATCATCACATTTGTAAAATGCTAGATGGGTGCTCGACCTTAACACGGTTCCCCGTGAAAGACGTAAATCGAAAAGCCACTAGGCGCAGCGTGTCTGCAGGAGGCATTTTCCCGTCGCGCGTGGCGTATTTTAACTGAACCTGAAAGGGTTTTATGGACCTTTGCAGCGCTGTCGAAACAGTTTGCTCCACGTTGCTTTTTAATTGCCTTCTCTTGGAGGCACGTGTCTGACCATCAGATTGGTACATGTTCTTACTATCTCTCCTTAGCACAATCGAAATGAGCATAAGCTTATGTTCTTTCACCGCAGCTTACAGCGCATCATTTATTCGATGTGATCTATAGTGTCATCGATCAATGTGCGCAAAATATTCGCAATGGTCAGCTTGCGGGAATGTCTACTGATGTAACACGTAACTTATTTCAATAGAATAGTACGTAGATGTTTTGGTCCGCCTACCTCGCTGTAAGCTTGTCAATCTGGTATCCTTGGCCTTTGTAGAAGCCATCCGCAGCTTACAGATGGTCAGAATGGATAAATGTGTTTTTCTCACGCCCACCACTTATGGATTTACACGTGCAATACAACATATTCGGCCGTTAAGATAATTCAGTACTTAAATTTTTCGGGGAAGACAATATGTCCCGCCCATATGAAGGTGACAACTGTGACCGATGTACTCCTGGATGTGTACGCTGGGATGAAGAAGACTTCCAAACATATCAAGGGGTATGTGGGTGGATGAGCGGCTGTACACGAATTTCAATTTCTGGATCCTCTAATTCAATTTTCTCAGGGTCTATTTCTACTAAATTTCTCGACCCAGCTACCGCGCTACCCGCAGTATGGGCTGTAGGGATGCGGAATTAAAAGCAAGTATCTCTCAACATCTCATTAGAGGTGACATGTTGTGTGCGGATGATAGGTCCACTTTCACGCGTGTACCAATGAGAACATGGTCAGCCCCATAGGCATTACCAGTCTCGGCACCACACATTCATCTGCTTTCATGAACCGAGCTGCGGAACCGTGAGCTGACTAGGATGTAATCGACCTGACTGGTCGTATGAATACTAAGTAGGCAGGGGTTTGTTGCGGTGCTGGAAGCCCGTGCTCGTGGGGAACAGTCGATTCTGGTCAGCAAAGATCAGCACCTCTCATCATTTTCTCAGCGAGAACCAAGCCCAAATAGCCAATAAATAACGATTTCTGGAGTCAACACGCCCACTCCGGACCCCGACAACAATCAGCAGATCGCAGCGAGGGAGTCTGTCAACTAACACAGCTGCTAGTAAAACGACTCTTTGACGTGCTGTTTTTCAGCTGAAGTTGTTGCGTATACGGAGACGATAGGGATAACTGTGAAGTGACCTTTCATCGCACATAGGCCATCCGTCCGTTGACTGGTTCCCAAGCAAGCTGCGCACGGTGCACTTATTTCGAGAGGGCACTCGCCACACCATTTCTAATAGAGGAGTCACGAGGGCCACTGTGGTACAGGGTGAAGTGTGAGATGTCTCCAGGGCTCTTTATTTCCAGAATGCATTAGGCAGTATACGGAAATCTGTCAGGCAGCATATATCTACGTTGCACTGATAAAGGCTGCGTGCCATCAGGATTTGGATATCAGTGTCCAGGAACGTTAGCATATTGCAGCATCCAATACCAAGTTGTCGATTCCACTGAGCTATGTTTGCGGAACGCGTCGTTGCATGGATCGCAGTACTATATTCGGACATATTCACATGAGGTATCTTGAGAATTGTGAGTACGAAGCGCTCAGATTGTCTGTTAAGGTTGTCTCTTCTAGCGCATTGTCTCAAGAGTCTACCCAACAGGCAGTGGGGGCAAGCGATCTTAGTTAATGGTGGTTCACATTCACCATGTCACAGTAGCTTAATCAGGCTTTGCGGCTTTTTATAAGGCTTTTGGTGTGCCAGACCTCACCCAGTCGCACTCTAGTAGCATTTCGCTGCACGTCCGCGACTGTTTACGTGCCAGACCAGAGTGCTTTTTTCACAACTAAACTTCACTAAAGGCCGTTCCACTATCCGCCACTTGTGGACGCGTCGGGTTGCAAAGCTAATGGTTAACCCATCTACCTGGACCAGTACGTCCGTGCAGCAGTGGCTCGCTCGGAGCATGAGCGACATATGATCCCAACCCTCAGAAGCCCCACCTCAAACTACCATAGATTCGAAATTTAAGGTTCACTGTTTCCGGCCTACTCCTGTACGACCTCAGCCATTGCGACCATTATGTGCCTGTGGCTTCTTTGCACCACCGGTAGACGAGGCTCATTTTCAGCCAGCTACTTGCTGGCGAGCGATTTGCTAGTGAAATTTGACTGAGAGGGTCGTGTCTTCTGTTAACTTTAAACTAAAAAGAGCATGTGATAGAGTTGTGCAAGAAGGTTCCAATCTCTTGAAGCTCGAAACATTGCTCGCATTGTCCGATGGCATGCCACGGAGACTCATTCTCTCGGAACTCGGCTTTCGGGGAAGTTCTGTCGTTTTCTAGACGCCATACTTTTATTCGGTTTATATCAACTTTCCATCTACGTCTACCCCTATTTATCGATACTTTCTGAAGAAAGTAAAAGCTACAGTTATGTGCCTGGCACAGTTATCTTGCCTAGTTATCCTACCTATGTGATTTCACGATTACTGCATTTTAAAGATCTGTGTGGAACCAGATATTCATTTGAAATTGTCTTAGGCTCCTCCATGCAAAGGTCTGCATCCAAAAATTATAAAGGAGTAATCGCCGAACAGATGCATAGTACATGCAAATACATTTGGTGGTGGAGATATAATGTCCGGCTACTAAACGCATTCTAGGTCTAGGAAAGCGCTGCGATTTGTATCTACTCGGGAAACCACGTCGTTCTTCTACTCCGTGCATTCCGCTGCATCTGGGATGCATCATCAAGCCCCGTTAGTCTTCTCGCTCTTGTGGGTAAATTGGATGATTTACGGAATGAGTAAGGAATATTGAACTTTCAAAATCGTTCAGCTTACGATACTAAACTTATTGTTCCAGTGCTTGAAGAGCCTTCTTTACTCGTACAAAAACCTGGATTTCGAACCTTTGCGTCCATTATTGGTTTAGTGAATTCATCAATACATGATTCCACATTCGGAAGGTCACCAAAGCGTGGATAAAGCAAGGTAATATAATCAACGCACGCTAGATCAGGTAATCTTCGTCAGGTTGAAAATTCAAAACCGTACGCCGCGCTTCTTAACAAAATTTGTCGACATTTGCAACCAGGTTGAACTCCATATTTAATATCTAATGGCTGGGCCAGAAATTACGCTGTGGTAGGTCGATATGAACCCTTAACTATACCGCCAGATAGAATCGCCATGTACGGAATTTGACTTCGTCGTAAAGTCGATGAAGCAGACCACCGTCAATCACTACTAGCCATGACGGGTATCAAGAATTATCTGCAAGCACGCCTCATTTCGAAACCACGTCTAGTCTTTAAATGATATCGCGTAAGTTCGACCTCCGCGGGAAGAGAAGATAGCGCTAGCATACCCACCTCATCCGTGGTTTTTTTTAAATTAGCCTTCGAACTGATTTTAAAATGTATTTTACATTATTATCAACAAGGTTTATTTCGTGTTACATAATAATGGCTGAGGTTGCGTTCAACAATCATTTCTGCAGATGTCTGTCCTAGCTATCTTTAGCTCTGTTGTTATGACCACTTTCTCAAGCTAACGTGCGCGATGGGAGAGATGATAACTTACTCGATTTACAAAACGATTTTCTATGGGGTGAGATTCCTGAAAAATTCGTTAGATAGTATTAACTTTCCAAACAAGCCCGCCAGTTATTATCTATAATACAGCAGATGCCAAAAACTGAGCTTTGTTGAATTTTTTACCTTAAATCTGCACGGCCAGTACAAGAGTGCATGACATGGCCTTCTGTTGTCATAGGAATCGGAGTGGGGGCGTGCCCTCATAAATTGGTTCCCATACGTATAAAAACGACAAGGATGTGCTAGGTTGTAACACTAGTCATTTCCACAGGCATCTCCATAAAACCCTCACCACTGAGCAGATTAGTGCCAGGCAAGCGGTCACCCGAGAACCTCTGCAAATAATAATTCCTGGGCTCGATTCCAGACGGTTGCCACGGTTGCAGAACAGGATAGCACACCGGCCATCTCGGGCATTATGAGAGCTAATGTCACACATAGAACATCCCAACTTACTATTCTGCTATGAACTTAACCGCTAATGACCCTGCATTGAGTTGGACCGTGGAGTTGGACCGCGAGTTTTGCATATTTGCTGCTCAATGACTGGAAGGTTCGATGAAAGAGTTACAATAAACGCGGAAAGCTTACACATCCTGGAGAGGAATTTGGTAAGGGAAAGACCGACCACTCGTCGTGTAGCGATAGAGGAATTCCGGGCACGCATATATCACGGACAGTCCAGACACCGGTAATCCCGTAGATATCTCAGAGCTCGACGGGAAAAGAATAAATAGGTACTGATGCAGCCTGCGAACATGAGCGACGCTGACCATACTTGCTTCGATGTTCATGAACACTTGCGTTACTATGCTAGGCTAGTACGGGTGGTCAAGTACGGGAACGATCTCGACAGTACACGCGATTGAAGAATACTAGGGACCTTTGTCCTTCCGAAACCCACCCAATGTCAGAGTCAAGATGCTACCTCTTCAAAGAGAGGGCGACGAAAAGTAACAGGTAAGGCAATCAGATGTGGCGGCCCTGAAAAGGGCCATTTATGCGTTCACATGACACTAGCCACACTGATTTACTTGGAACCAGTGTACTTGGTGACGGCCTTGGTGCCCTCAGAGACGGCGTGTTTGGCCAGCTCACCAGGCAAGAGCAGCCTAACGGCAGTCTGGATCTCTCTGCTGGTAATAGTCGACTTCTTGTTGTAGTGAGAGAGGCGGCTAGACTCCGCTGCGATTCTCTCGAAGATGTCGTTCACGAAAGAGTTCATGATGGACATGGCTTTCGAAGAGATTCCCGTATCAGGGTGAACCTGACGAAGGACCTTGTAGATGTAGATAGCGTAGGATTCCTTCCTCCTCCTCTTCTTCTTCTTGTCCGTCTTCGACACGTGCGGCTTCGAAGCCTTCTTGGCGGCCTTACCAGAAACTACTTTGGGAGCCATCACAATGAACGCAGTTAATTAGAATACCTGGTGAATTTAATTTATATGATAGCGAAAGAGCGAATTAGTCCATACTTCGTCCCATTTCCGCCTGTTCATTGGTCAAAATCAATTAGCGAATAACGTTGCGAGATCAATTAACTAATAACCAATAGGCAAACGCACTGCCGCTTATGCGCAGGCTGATTGGTTACAACGTAGTGTCCTGTCGAAGTCCGGTCCGCGTCGATGAATCTCGCAATACGTACAGCAAATGATTCCCCAGACGTGTTCTGTTTTATTCAAACGTGTACACCTGCCAGTAAATCGCAAACTTTAGGGCTTCGTTTATTCTGCACAAAGAGCCGTCTGCATTCTACGAAAAACTTGACTTGCATGCTACTGCCAGCAGCCGTTGTCCTCTTCGGTCATACGCGTCGTCTTTTTTATTCATTGGTTCCCGTAGAAATAGCGGTTAGCTACAGCGCAGGTTTCCAGAGTATTTTCCTGTTCCACTGCCCTAGAAATTCCAAGTTTGCAGTGTTTGCCAATTTGTAGCATTGCGTTGAATAATAATATTAAACAACACAAAACCGGTCGGATAAAGACGTTCAGGGATTGATGTCTACTCGCAACACGTTGCAGTGTTTTGACCTCGGTTTGAGCCGATGGTTGTGCCCATTTTATCATGTAGAAAAACACATTGACTCGTGTTTCTTGTAAAAATAAAATGCGGGTCATCTCTAATTAAAATTGTCCGTTAATAAAACAGTTTATTCCAAGAAACTTCCCTCTTCGAGTGTTTCGCAACTGCACTCTTCCAAAATTCATCTGGTTGCGGTTGTCAAATAATGTTTTACCAAAAGTATAGGCTTAAGTAATAGCCACGACAAGTCATGCACACAAGAAGTATATAGTACTTGCTGAAATAAGGTGCTCCCGGATAAAAACCATCATGAAAGCAGTTGGACAAACGTGTGCTCGGCTGTATGCACAGAATTTGAAGTAGAAATTGGAATTGTCGGATTTTTGGTGCATTGCGTACGAGGATGTCCAACCAGGCCGATTCGCGCGCGGAAGATGCGTTGACAGCGCGGTCCTGTTAGCAGGGCCCGAGCATCGATGATGTTGGTCCGGGGCGCTGGTGACTTTCGTACCGCTCTTTTGGCCTTGGCAGCGGCGATCCGGTTGGCCTCATAGATTGCTGAACCAGTCTTCATGAATCTTCTCCATATCGGTCTATCCTTGGCAAGGTCGTCCCGGGTCGCCAGGTTGATTTGCAGTTGCTTCAGCGATTTCTCCAAACTGCCCATTTAGCGTCGTTTTTGAGCCTCCTGTAGCGACATTTCCGTTGAGAAGTCGTTTGATTAGTCACCCGTCGTCAATTTTTACCAGGTGGCCGCTCCATCGCAGTTGCACTTGCCTCAGCATGGTGTGGATGCTGAGGATTCCGGTCCGCTCCAGGACTTCCGTGTCCGGGATCCTGTCTTGCCATCTCAACTTCAGTATTCTGCGAAGGCAGCTGAGATGAAAATGATTCAGTTTCCTGGCTTGGTTCGAGTAGACGGTCCAGGTCTCCGCTCCGTAAAGGAGTGTCGTCAAGACGCCGGCGGTACATCTTCAGTTTGAGGTTCTGGTGAATACCGTGGCGATTCCACACAGAGGCCTGCAGCCGACCGAGAACTTGACTAGCTTTGAAAATCCTTTGGGCAACCTCGTTATCGATTCTCGTGTTGCGTGACAGCGTGCTTCCTAGATAAGCGAAGGTTTCCACATTTCGGAGTTGAGCACCGTTGACATTGATTCTGGGAGCATTGTATTCCACGCTGAGTGGCGTCTGGTACATGACAACCGTTTTGGCTGTACAGATGGTTAATCCGAAATCGGCGCAGCCTGCGGCGAAGAGGTCCATGCTCCTTTGCATGTCCTCCTCCGTCACGGTGTCAAGGGCGCAGTCGTCCGCGAAGAGCAAGTCATGGACTGTAGTCGTAGACACGCGCGTTGAAGCCTGTATACGCCGACTTTAGTAAAGGTGCCCGTCAGCTCTGTAGGCGATGCGGATCCCAGGCTAATCATCACTTTAGGCGTCCATCATCATAGCCGAGAACATGAGACTGAACAGGGTGGGAGCCAATACGCAGCCCTGCTTCCCTCCGTTGGTCACTGCGAATGCTTCGGGTACCGTCCCGCCGTTATCCCGTCATGAAGCTAACGCACCATGTGCGTGAATCGCTCGGGACAGCCAAATTTCTGCATGACTTTCCACAGCCCGTTGCGATTCACCGTGTCAAAGGCTTCGTTAGATCCACGAAGGTAGTGCATGGGTAAGTTCGCATCTCCTGTCACTTCTCTTGTAGCTGGCGGGCGGCAAAGATCATATCGGTTGTTCCACGGTGTCGGCGGGAATCACATTGGCTTTCCGGGAGCAGACCATGCTCTAGGTGACCGTTCAGACTATTTAGAAGAATACGGGTGAAGATCTTCCCGGCGATGTTGAGCAACGAGATGCCTCTGTGATTATCACAGTTGCCGGTTCCCCTTCCGTTTGTATAGATGGACGATGGTCGTGTCTTTGAAATCATGAGGAACTTATCCTTGGCAGCACGTCTTACTGTCACCTAGGTTAAGTTCGAGCACCTGCTTCAGATGGACATCTGCCGTCAATCCGAAAGCACTTGGACCTCGGCCCTCTACAAGGCTCCCAAGGCCGTCACTGGTGACTGGTGCCTCTTCGACGCTGTTCTCAACCCGCACAAATCCGCTGTTGATGACCCCTGACATAAGACTCTTGAAAACTTGATAAATTACGATGACATCCAGCTTCTTCCTCTTACTTCCAAGCGTAAACAAGGAAAATTTAAACATACGACTCCCCCAAACATGCGATATCATTTAGTCATTAACAAACACTCTCGGGTCCCAAATGTCCCCACTGCTTTTGACAAGGAAAAGGCTGCCCTGACCCATAATCCTCCTCTGAAACATGCTGCCATCGACACTCCTCACTTTATCATCGCCGAAGCCCCAATTTACAGTCAGCGAGGCTCTTCACAGCACCTCTCCATCAAACATAAACCCCAGCTTATTTCTCCGGAAAATGATCGCCGACTTACTCGCGTTACACTGATTTTGAATGCCATTAAGGAGAAATAGGCGTTAAGCCAGTCGAACACACTTTCAAACACAGGACCACTATCCAATCCGGTCAATTGTCAGATGAGGAAATAGAGGTAGTGCTTGACGGGTGGCTTGGATGAGGCATGTGCCATAGAGATCGCGTTAAGACGGAACCATTACGGCCTTCCTTTCAGTCGACCAGGCGGGCAGTCCTTTCTAACACGCACTGGACTGACTGCGAGGTCAAAGTTATCCTGTCATTTGGAACCCTCCAAATAATCGATTTCAAAGCAACGTGATGGACCCACCTCTGATCATATGGCAGAGGTCTACAGTGAGAAGGTTCGAATAACCCATTTTCGAATTAGATTAGACATGTCGATTGTACGGATTCAGTGCATGGTGACATTAAACTGGATATACAAAGCCGTCTGCTCGAGCGAAAATCGAACACGGAGGTCCCAGAACAGCAATCCCCAATACCCACCATTCTGACCGATTATCCAAAACTGCTAAAGAAATGAAAAGCAGCTTTCCTGTCACAAAGGCCTCAAATCCACACCAATTAGCCTCCAGTTTTCATAAGGTCGGATCTCAACTGTTGGGCAATGGCTACACCGGTCACACCACTCACACGAATTTGCGACATGAGGCTGACCACGCTTTGTCGAATAATGGCACAGCATAGCGGCTACCGTTGCTCCTGGCACGCCAGCAAACCGCCAACTAGCCACGTTCTAGGACCCGGAGTTGGCTCCCAGGTGCTGTGCAGCTAAAACTAACCCCTTGTGTCCACTTGTGAAAAAAGTGTGCATCCCTTATGAATGCACTAGAAAGCATTTACCCTCTATGTG